>JAHHZJ010001771.1:0-23977 GCA_021437245.1 Aegilops speltoides | reverse complement strand
TCCAAGATCACATTGAGTCTATAGGAAAGCCAATACTATTAAAAGGGATGAGGTTATGATAATGATCCGTTGCTCAAAGTGCTTAGTGATACATCTCCTAAACTATCAAAGAACTCTCACTTCCATAATACACTCATAAGTAATCTCGTCCCACCGATTTCTAAACTCGTCACACCGAGATGAACCACCTCACCATATAGCCAAACCCTAGAAATCTCGGATTTTCCGATTCAACTCGGTCTCACCAAACTTGAGTTGCCAAGCTTCAGAATCTTCACATCAAATCGTGTCACCGAGATGATAAAGTCGGTCCCACCGAGATTGGCAAGCTCTTGTCTTTGGACGAATCGACTCATCGAGATTGTATTTTCGTCCCACCGAAATCCCAACGCTCACATGCTTTGAACTTTCGGTCTCACCGAGTTGTCAACTTCGGTCCGACCGAGATTGGTCAAATGTGTAACGGTTGATTTTGTGTGGAGGCTATAAATACCCTCCACCCCTCTTCATTCGTGGAGAGAGCCATCGAAGAACTACCACTCCTACCTTACATTTCGAGAAGAAAACTACCTACCCTTGTGTTGAGATCAAGTTGCTCCACTCCCACCATATGAAGCTTGATCTCTAGCCTTCCAAGTTGCTTTCCACTCAATTCTTTCTTCCACCACAGCCAAATCAAGGAGGAGAGTTGAGTGTTGGGGAGATTATCATTTGAAGCACAAGAGCAAGGAGTTCATCATCATCAACACCATCTATTACCTTTGAGGGTGGTGCCTCCTAGATTGGTTAGGTGTCGCTTGGGAGCCTCCACGAGATGTGGAGTTGAACCAAAAGTTTGTAAGGGCAAGGAGATCGCCTACTTCGTGAAGATCTACCCCGAGTAAGGCTAGCCTCCGTGGGCGAGGCCATGATGGCATAGACAAGGTTGCTTCTTCGTGGACCCTTCTGTGGAGCCTCCGTGGACTCTCGCAGCACTGCTATCCGTGGGTGAAGTTCCATCAACGTGGATTGACGATAGCACCACCTATCGGAACCACGAAAAAATCTCCGTGTTCCAAATTGCGCTTGCTTTTCTCCACCTCTCTTTACTACATGTGCAATTTACTTTCCGCTGCCTATACTCTAGAATTGCATGTGTAGGGTGATACTTGACTTGATCATCATTGTGAACTTGCCAAAAACTTGTCTTTATTAAAAGGCACAATTTTTATATTGTCAAGTAGTCTAATCACCCCCCCCCCTCTAGACATACTTTCGATCCTACAAGTGGTATCAGAGCTTTGGTCTCCATTGTATTGGTTTCCATTGCATTGACTCCATAAGCTTGGTTTCACAACCTAGGAGAGTATGGCGCCTAGTGAGGGTAATTTTCGAGAGGTCCTTACTTTGATGGTTCAAACTTTGCTAGTTGGAAGCATAAATGAAAATGCATATTCTTGGCTATAACCCGCCAAGATGGGGCATTATTTGTGTTGGTTTGCAAGGTGAATTCTTCGAGGAAGGAAAGTTCCGGATCGCTGGGTTACAACGGATGAATTATGGATGTTGCAAAACAATGCTCAAGCTTGTGACATTCTCTTCAATGCTTTGTGTCCCGAGGAGTTCAACAAAATCAGCCGCCTTGAGAATGCAAAAGAGATTTGGGATACTTTGGTCGAAATGCACGAAGGTACCGAGTCCGAAGGAATCAAAGCTAGATGTTCTTCAAGGTCAACTTGACAAGTTCAAGATGAAGGAAGGTGAAGGAGTCGCTGAATGTACTCTAGGCTTGCTCTCATCACCAATGAGATTGCCGCTTAGGAAGCGAAGAAATGACCGACCGATTCATCATCAAGAAGATTCTCGTGAGCTTTGATGGAAAGTATGACACCGCAGCACTTTGATCCAAATGATGCCAAACTACAAGAATCTCAAGCCAACCAAGTCATTGGAAGAATTGTTGCTCATGAGATGACACTTAAGGATAAGGAAGAGCTTCACAACAAGTCAAGTGGTGCTTAAAGCTACATGTGATGCTCCCACAACCTCAAGTGACAAGCTAGTTTCCAATGAAGAGATAAGCCTAATGGTGAAGAACTTCAACAAATTCTACAAGAGTAGAAGCAAAGAGAGAAGCTCAAAGTCTAGATCATATGATGAAAAGAGATCTTCTAGTCGTGGATCGAATCATATAATTGTGGAAGACCCGACACTACTCAAATGAGTGTTCGCTCCCCACAAGAGAAGAGAAGAATTCCAAGAAGAAGAAGCTCAAGAGATGAGTCACCTCGGAAAGAGAGAAGGAGAGATGATCGTTATGAACGAAGACCCTCTCTGAGAAGCAAGGATTCGAGAGGAAAGACAAGTCATCAAGGAGCTACACAAGAAGAAAACATCAAGCTCATGTAGGTGAATGGGTCTCCGGCCCGACCACAATCAATCCGAGAGAAGCTATCACTCCAACTCCGACTACAGCCAAGATGAAGGTGTGTTGCCGGTCTTGCTCTCGATCCTCCAACTCCAACTCCTATGACTTATTTGATTCACCAAATGAGGGAATTGGAAGATGCTTCATGGCTAAAGGCCCCAAGGTATCACACCTCTAATTCATTGACTTTGATAGTGATGAGGATGACTTGCTTGGTGAAGATGAGCTCTTACATGATAAATCTAGTGAGCCTAGTAATGATGAACATGCTAGTAGTCTTTATAGTCAGAAGAGTCGAATGACAATGCTATGAAGGAGATTGAGCGCCTAACTAAAGAACTAAACACTCTTAAGTTAGCTCATGAAACAACTCAAGAAGATCATAGAGAGCTCCTAAGATCTCATGAGAAGCTACGCTCGAGAAGCTCAATCTAGAGCAAGAACATGAGTTTCTAAAAGCAATCAATGACGATCTTCAAAGAAGAGTTCTTCATATCTTGCCAAACGACTTCTCTTATCTAATTTCTTGCCACCTATTAAAACTAAGCATGACAAGCATAAGAAAAATTCTTCATCCGGTAGTAATAATAATGCTAAATCCAATATTGTTGCTTCTAGTAATTCTCTTGATTCCACTATAATGTTTCAAGTCAAGTTACACTTGAGCAAGAAAATAGTTTATTGAAAGGGATTATAGAGAAAGGTGTCACAAGAGCCTTGCCGAAGCAAGAACTTTGAGGAAATTGTTCGCAAGCAAGGAAGGCACCGAAGAATCAAGGAATTGGTTTTGAGCGAAAGTTCAACGCCGAGGGTGTTGAATGGGAAGAAGATCAATATCCCACTCCAAAGTTTGTTTTCAAGAGGAGAAGTATAATCCTACTTCTTCCAATGTGGAACAAGCTCAAGATGACCTTCCACCACAAGACCACAAGCTAAAAGGCAAGGACAAGCTTCAAGAGGAGATTGATGCATTTATTGAAGCACCTAAAGCCATGGTCAAGTGGGTTCCCAAGGAAACGCAAGTTCTACTTCTCAAGCTCAACTACAACCCCAAGGATTCCCATCAAGATGATGTGGATCCCAAGAAGAAGAACTAGAGAGTTCTTGAGGGTGACTCCGCCAACATACTTCACTCACATTCATTTTGGCAAGAACTTGTGCAATCAACTTCCACATCTTGCACTAGTTCATGGAGTCACAAACCCTCTTGTTGGTAAGTCAAGGACAAGGTAATCATTGTCTTTCATGGACATCATCTATTGTGAACTTCAATCTATGTCCATGGATATCCTTGTTTGTTCCTTGTGGACTAACCCATGTAGGTATTGAAAGTGCCCTGAATCCAAAGGATTGCTCCCAACTCTTGATGATGTTCATCAACATTGAGCATCCACGCCTTCAACATCTACATGAAGTCTTCTACGACAACCCAAGGTTAGTTTGACCTTTAAAAGGGTTCTCACATCTAGGGGAGCTTTGCTCTAAAGAATTGAGCTAAAGCATCTTCAAATGATGTGAACACATCAACGCTTTTATGTAAAAGTGGTAACCCCACTTGTGCTTAAACGATGAGTATGACCTATGATCAAATGTTCTCATTTGACTCCTAAGTCAATATACTCATATATAGATGACCTAGTCATCGACAAATTGTGTGATAGTAGCTAGAGTTTTGATTGTGCATGTTTGACACATATTTCATTTGCTATCTTATTGTGTGAGCATGTTGATGCATGATTTTATCCATTCAAGGACATCCATTTGTTGCTTTGGTCTTTTGATTTTTCTAACCAAATGGATGGACAAGAATGCCTAAGTTCCTCCCCTAGCTATCTATGCTTTCTTGTCTCAAATTCTATTCATGCTTATATCACAAACTTTCAACAAGTCATTTTCGACCCACCAAGTGAGGAGCACTGAGCCACCGATCCGCCAAAGGCTAAACTTCCAAAACCTTCTAAGTGATTTCACAGCACCAACCCACTCAAATTTGGTCAAACCGAAACATTTAGATCGATCTAGGTTTTCACCGGTGAAACCGAAGTTGTGATTTTTGGCGGATCAAGTGTATAATCGCCTCGCAGTTGTCCACCTGGTGCCACCGACTTTTACAACTCGTCCCACCGATGCAAAGGGGTATATATATCCGAGGCCGCGTGCTGATTTCTACTTCAAACGCTTCGCCCCACACCTTGCTGCCGCTGCCGCCTCGGTCTCCGGATCGCCTCTGCTGCCGCTCAGGCGCCGCCGAGGTCTCCGCCGCCAACGGATATCTTCTCCGCCGCTGTTACAGCCAGAGAGAAACTCCACCAAGTTAGGGTGAGTTTCGATCCCACTCGTGCTCCCATCTCCGATTCAATGCACGCTTGGTTTGCCTATAATCTTGCCACGCTTGAGATCTTCCCAGACACCGATTAGTTCTTTGAACGAAATTCAAGTAAAAGCTTTAGGTTAGGTTTCACCAAATATCTCGGTGAGACCGATTTTACATTCTCGGATGACCGACGGCTCTCGCCATTGTACTCGACCTTTCTATCCAACCGAAGCAGCAATCGGTGCGACCAAATGAGGATTTAGTGAAACCCTAGTGTTTTCTGGCAGATCAAACCCACTTCGTCCAACCGAAAGTGGTGTGAATGCTTCGCTTGAACACTTCGGATTCACCAATTTTAAACTCGGTCCGACCGAAATGTCTTCTGTGAAACCTAAACTGAAATTTGAACTCATTTTGTTTGCAAAACTTCATAGCTTAGATAACTCTTCTACTCGCCACACCTTATCTATTCACAAGTTGTCACCATGTCGATGCCAAAGGATGCAGCTGTAATAAAGTCGTAATCACCTTTTGCAGAGATTCCAGAGAGTGCACTAGTCCCGATCCCAAAGTTCTCATCGATGATGGTGAGAGGAGCACACCAAGTGGTTTGCCACCGCAGCCACCAGGGTGACGCCTTCATTCAATCGTACACTAATCATGCATGCAAACGGTAATGATCAAGATCAGTGGACTCACGGAAGATATCACAACACAACTCTAAAAGTAAAATAAGTCATACAAGCATCATAATACAAGCCAGGGCCTCGAGGGCTCGAATACAAGTGCTCGATCATAGATTTAGTCGTACCGAAGCAACAATATCCTGAGTACGCATATAAGTTAAACAAGTTGCTATAAGATGGCTAGCACAAATCGGGATACAGATCGAAGAGGCGCAGCCTCCCCGCTCGATCCTCCTAAACTACTCCCGGTCGCCGCAGCAAATGCACGTAGTAGTAGGCACCTCCTGTAGTAGTCGCCGCCGACGGTATGGCTCGCCTGTTTCCAATATCTCGTTGCACAAACCGTAAAGAGAGGAATGGGGAAAAAGGGGGAGAAAGCAACCGTGAGTACTCATCCAAAGTACTCGCAAGCAAGGAGCTACACTACATATGCATGTGTATATGTGTAAAAGGCCATATCGTGGACCGAATCGCGAATGCCGTAATAAGAGGGGATAGCTAATCCGTCAAGACTACGCTCGCAGCCTCCGCCTTGCAAAGATGTAGAAGAGAGGATCAAGTCCTCCAAGTAGCATCTCCAAGAGCATCTCCAAGAGCATCGCATAGCATAATCCTACCACAACGATCTCTCTCGTCGCCTCATAGAGAGCGATCACCGGTTATATCCTGCACTTGGAAGGGTGTGTTTTATTATGTCCAGCTTCTAGTTGTCATAAGGTCAAGGTACAACTCCGGTCGCCCTTTACCGAGGGACACGGCTATTCAATAGATTAAATCACCGCAGGGTGCACCACATAACCCAACACGCTGATCCCATTTGGCCGGACACACTTTCCGGTCATGCCCGCCCCTCAAGATCAACACGCCGCAGCCCCACCTAGGCACAACAGAGAGGTCAAGACGCCGGTCAAAACTTGCAAGACAGGGGTCCGCCCATCGCCTTAGCACACCAAGACGCTGCGAACGCGCCGGGCGTAATCCAGCCCCTTAATACAAGCGCAGCTTACGCTCCAATCGCGCCAAGCGCACTCGCTGTCGACGCCAAGAAGGCTTCTACCGATACCACGACGCCGGATACCCATAACTACTCCCAACGTGAGATGGTTAGTGCGATAGACCAAATGGCCGACTCGCATCAAATACCAAGATCTCAAGTAAGCGTGTTATTATGAATCAACCATGACGCCGATCAGGCATGCCCACCTCTCACCTAGGCGGTCTCAACTCGCCTGCCGCCTCCGCCACAAAGATCCACACGGAGGGTCGCTGACAAAGGTCCTTTCATTTTTCTAACTGCGGAATCACTCACGGTACTCTTCGAAGTGCATCCCGACTTTAGTCACCATCCGTAGTATGTATGTATGTATAGTATATACCCGTGATCACCTCCCAAGTGATCACGCCCGATAGTATAGCAAGGCATCGACAAGAATGTAGGGCCAATGATGATAATCTAGCATCCTATACTAAGCATTTAGGATTGCGTAAGGTATCAACAGATGTAGCAACAATGTCGCTATGCATCGTAATAGGATTATCGAAAAGCAAGAATCTGCTACACTACTCTAATGCAAGCAGATAGAGGAGAATAGGCGATATCTCGTGATCAAGGGGGGCTTGCCTGTTGTCAAGCCTGCAAGAGAGAGGGCACAACACCAGAGTCGAACCGGGCAAAGCAGCAGCTGCCGGTCTCAGTAGTCTACCGTAGAGAAGAGGGGAAGAAACAATGAATACAATGCAATCGATGCATATCGATGCATGACAAGACAAGTAACGATGTTAGTGTGCCCAATCGCGTAGTAGGTGATACCGACGATAGGGGAAAACATCCGAAAGTATTCCCTGTTCCGAAGTTTTGACCGTGAACCGAGGGAAAGTTGCGGTTCGATATGTTAGGTGTGATGGATGAACGGGCTACGATCCGGTTCGCCTCGCTGCTCGAGCAACTTTCATGTTGAAAATATTTTAACCGAAGTTACGGATTAAAAGATATGATTTTCTAAAGATTTTATTAATTTCGATTTAATTAATTATTTAAATCCAACATTATCCGTAATGTTGTATGTCGACGCCATCATGACGCCAAGATGACGCCGCAGCCAAAAGTGACGCCGATCGGGTCAAATCGACGTGGGGTCCAGTGGGACCCACCTGTCATACACTGTTCTAGATTAATTAGGGTTTAACTAATCTAATTATTGTTTAATTAAACTAATTAGTTTAATTAGGTTAATCTAATCATGATTAATTATCTTAATTAATTTTAATTAATTAATTAATTAATTATTATTTATTTTAATTATTTAGTCTTTAATCATTTATTATTTATTATTATTTATTTATTTTATTTTTTAAAATTCATTTTCATTTTTTTTTCTTTTCGCTTCTCTGGTGGGGCCTTTGTCATAGACCCATAGGGGGGGGTTTTGCAAGGCGGCCCAGAGGCCACCGAGCGGGCGCTTAGCGGGCGCGCGGGGCGCGGGCGAAGGGCGGGCGCCTGAACTGGCGCGAGCCCGAGGAGGGTGCTGGCTAGGCGGCACAAGACGCCAGCAGGGCTGGCAAGGAGAGGCGCGTTACAAGTAGGCGCTGAGCAAAGACGCGAGGGGGCGGCACACAAGAATATGAGAGCATGCGGGCAAGGCAGCAAAGCGCGAGCGAAAGGCGCGAATGCGCTAGGCGGCAAGCGAGCTGGCGCGGCGCAGGCGAGCTGGCGGCGGGCACGGTTGCCGGGCGCGACGGGCGAAGGCCAGCGCGGGCGCGATGGCCGGGGCGAAGCGGGGCCGCGCGAGCTTTGCCGCTGGCGCGGGGGCGCTGCTGGCGGTGGGTGCTTTTAAAGGAGCGACAAGGGGCGACACGGAGAGGAGGAGGGAAGGGCGGCGCTTCACGGTGGAGTAGGGTCTAGGGTCGCGGTCGTGGAGGTTGGGGAGGACGACGGGACGAAGCGGCGGAGAGGAGAGTAGTCCGCGAGGTGGCGGCGTTTCCTGCGGCGCTGCTGACGAGGCGAGGGTGTTTCCCCGCGCGCAAAGGCGGCGAAGCTGAGGCGAAGCGGCGATAAGGGCGGCGCTGAGGAAGCAGAGGCCGCCGGGAGGAGGGGTGGACGACGGGCTGCTGGCGGGCGCTGCGTCTCCCGATCCAGACGGCAAGTGAGCGGCGGCAAGGGCGTAGAGCAGGTCTGGTGCGGGTTAGGGTTTCGGGGTATGGATAAGGAGAGGGCGCGGTTTACGGGCCTTTGGGGTCGGGCTCGAGGCTACTAGTCAGCCGAGGCCCAAATGGGTCTGGGGTTTTTCTTTTTTTTTTTGTTTCTTTTGTAATTTCTTTATTTTATTTATTTTCCTTTTCTGCTTTTATTTAGTTTTAGGCATTTAGTCATTTTACAAAAAGGTGTTTGCTTCACCATAATTACTAAAGGCAATATTTGGCAACCCCTAACATTTTTGTTTTAATTTTTTGAAAAATTTTGTTGTTTGCCAAATTTTGAATTTGAATTTGCAATGATTTTGAACTACCACTTGATTAGCAACAAGAATACGTATGACATGGCATCATTAGAAGAGTTTTAATGTAGCCTAATTATCCGGCTATAAATCTCCTCCATTACTAGAAATCTCATTCCGAGATTTAGGAGGTAGAAGGAAACAAAGGCGGGTATTCATCACGCAGCGATCCTCACGCTCCCAAGTGGCTTCATCTTCGTAATGGTGCCACCATCGACTTTGAGGAACTTGATCGCTTCCCGCGTAGCGCAAAGGCGCTCAGCTCATTGGTCGAGAATGCGACCGATGCTCTTTTATAGGAGAGATCCTCAAGGTAATTCGAGCACTTCATGATCCACTCCTCGGATTGGGTCCTTGAAGCAACGGCGGAGCTGTGATACATGGAACACATCGTGAACTCCGAGAAAGGTTCGCGAAGCTCCAGCTTGATATGCCACTTTTCCACGCCGAGAATAGTGAATGGGCCAATATAGCGAGGAGCTAGCTTGCCCTTGATCCCGGAAGCGTGAGCACCTTCATTGGTGTGACTCAAGATAAGTTTTTCGCCAAAGTTGATAGACCATGTCCTTATGTTTACGGTCATAATTACTTTTTTGGCGGATCGAGCGCTTTGAGATTCTCGCGAATGATGCGGACTTGTTCTTCGCATGTTGATAATATCCGACCAAAGAGTGGACGCTCCCCGCTTCGACTATCAGAGGGGTTCACACTTTCATCCATATAACACTTCGGCGGGGGCCATCTTCGCACTAGCTTGATAGCTATTATTATAAGAGAACTCAAGATACGGGAGAGATTCCTCCCATTTCTTGTCAAGGAAATAACACAAGCTCAAGCATGTCTTCGAGAACTTGGTTGACACGCTCAACCCGCCTTGCGATCGAGGATGAAAAGCAAGGGCGAAAGACGTATGAGTGCCCATAGCTTCTGGAAACTTGACCGTAATCTTGAAGTGAATAAGCTGCCACGGTCCGAACTCGATTACCAATGGAATACCGTGAAGCGAGACACCCTGACATGTAGAGGTTTGCCACCGACTAGCGTGATCGCTTCTTGATGCCGTAAAATGCGAACTTTAGAAAGCCGGTCAATGACGCACAAGAATAGCATCATTACCCTTTTGCGATTTGGGAAATCCAAAGGATCTAAGTCCATTTCAACATGGTCCCATTTCCATTCGTGAATAGAGATAGGTTGCAGAGTTCCAAAGAAGCCTTTGATGTTCGCTTTGATACGACGGTAAACGCCACACTCAAAGAACATAGCGTAGCAATGTCTTGCTTCATGTTAGACCACCGTAATCTCGACTTAATGTCTTGGTACATCTTTGTACTACCAGATGGATACATAGAGGCGATCATGAGCTTCTTTCATAACCTTCTCGAGGCATATCCGTGTTTTCCTCTTACTTGAACTACTAGGCTAATCTTTTGAAGAATAAGGTGCCATCATCAGCAAGAATAAAGAAGAATGAGGGCTTTCCTTCTTTGAGGTCGCGCTTAATCTTGTGGACTTCATCGCCACACTTCGCATCCATTTGATGGTGTCCACAAGATCTGGTTTCGCAACTGTGGTATTGAGAGAACCCTTGGGAACAACATGGAGGTTCATCTTGCTAAACTCCTTAGGAGGGGAGCGAGCGCACCTTGAGGAACAATATGGAGGTTCAGGCTTTCAAATTCTTCAACAAGTGAGGGCTGAACCTTGTGAATCTGGAGGTGGTTGCAAGAAGACTTTATGCTCAAGGCATCAGCCATTACATTAGCCTTGCCCGTGTATAGGAAATACCCACGCCAAAGTTCGCATACAATCTCCATCCATCTCTGCCAAGGAGGTTCAGTCCCGCCGAGTAAAATGACATTTTCAGACTTTGGTGGTCGCGAAGATCTCGCAACGACACGAGAAGGTATTGTCGCCACGCTGCAAATGCATGAATGACAAAGAAGAAGCTCGAGGTCGTGAACTGGTAGTTCTTCGTGAGGGCTTAATTGCCGAGAGGCATAAGCAATAACTTTATGGTCTTGCATTAGGACACGCCTAATCTTGACGGAAGCGCCGCAGAAATGACGTAAGTCCTTCTTAGTATCGAGGAGCTAGTATCAAGCGTAAGTCAACTTGTCTTTGAGTGCTCGGAAACTTTCCCGACATTTATCTCGTCCATTGAACTTGACGCTCTTATGCAACAAAGTTAGTCGAGGTTCGGCAATCTTGGAGAAGTTCTCGACTTAATCGACGGCAATAGTCAAGTAGACCGAGAAAACTTCCGACTTGCTTGACATTCTTCGGAGGAGTCCAATCGAGAATAGCCTCGAACTCGCTCGTGGTTAACGGCAATACCATCCTTAGAGATGACATGTCCAAGATAGGTTACTTGGAAGCCGTAATTCACACTTGGAGAACTTGGCATAGAGTTGATGCTCTCTAAGCTTTTCCGTAACTGCATTTAAGATGTTCAAGATGCTCTTCTTCATTCTTGAATATACAAGGATATCATCCAGATAAACCACGCACTTAACTTGTCGAGATAATCCATGAATATATAGTTCATCGACGAGAGAAGGTGGTCAGTATTGGTTAATCCAAAAGACATAACGGTGTACTGTGATGAACCATAGCGAGTCACAAATGCGGTCTTCGGATATCCTCTTCACTTAACACGGATCTCGGTGGTAACCCAACCTCAAGTCGAAGTTTAGAGAACACCGACGAACCAGCTAGTTGATCATACACGATCATTGATCCGAGGAAGAGGATACTTATTCAATGGTAGCTTGGTTTATAGGACGGTAGTCTTGGACCAATCGGTTTGTCCCATCTTTCTTCTTGACAAAGAGAGAAGGTGCTCCCAAGGAGAGCAACTTGGGCTAATGAAGCCACTTCAAGAGATTTATCGATTTCTCCTTAAGCTCGAGGAGTTCATGCGCGGCATCTTGTAAGGTCGCTATTATAGGAGTGGTGCCCGTTTCAAGTCGATGATGAATTCGACAACTTAAAGGTGGGGAATCCTCGAAGTTCTTCAGAAAGACGCCGAGGAAGTCACGAACGACGGAATGTTTTCAATGCCCTCAAGGGTGCGGCGCTCAATGCATTCAATGCATAGAGCCTTGCCTCGCATTCTCGAACCGTGATGAGCATTGTAGCTAATTATTTCATCGTAAGGGTGTAGCAGATGGACGGTCTTGGTGGCGCAAACGATAGAAGCAAGATGCGCTTTTAACCAATTCATTCCTGCATGAGATCAATGCTACAGACTTCAAAGACGATGGGAGAGGCAAGGAATTCTAGTCCTTCGATCTCAACGGGACATCATGACTAACCATAGAGGTTTGACATTGGCCCGCAGGGTGTGTACCACTAGTGGAGTGTTCATCTCCTCAGATTTAATGCCATGCATGAATGCAAATTCTGCCGATATGAATGAATGCGATGCTCCTCAGATCAAATAAAACGGAAGCCGGTAATCGAATTTACGAGGAGTGTACCCATCACAAAGAGCAGTGCTGGTCTTGAGCTTCGCTCTGATCAACATGGTTGGCATGAACACGCACCATATGACTTGGCATTGTTGTTACGGGCTGGATGTTTCCACGGCCGCCGTCGGAAGGGCTAGTTGATTCTGATTCTGGTTGCATTCCCTAGCACGGCGCTCTCGTTGACCACACTTGTAGCACGCACCATTATTGGGAGGGGAACAGTGCTCCGGTGGTGGAGCCGAAGCCCTGGCCTGCCTAGTTGGAGCAAGAGGTAGACGAGGTGCAAGATAAGACCCGCTTTGGGGCAGTGCATTGGACGGTACATGTCGTCGATCCATATCTTACGCTCGCGAGGGCGGCCCAAGATGAGCCCGTGTCACGGCTATGCCGGTGAGAGCTCGATGTTCCCGCAGCACCAGTCTCGACATTGATGGCCTTGTTCACTAAGGTGGCGAATCGGCAAAGTCATGCACTAGAAGTGCGAGCTTGATGTCGCCTTGAAGGCCGCCACGAAACTTCTCCTCGCTCGCGGCATCGCTGGCAATGTCTTCTTCAAAGATAGCGGACAAGTCCGTAAACTCCCGCCGATAAGCTTCCACGGTTTTGTTGCCTCGGTGAGGTTATGAACTCACGCTTCTTCCCGCCCATGATACCTCGAGGAATGAAGCGGGCACGGAAGGCAGCTTGAAAGTCCGCCAGTGATGATTGTCCCAACGGGCGAGTACGCCTGGGCTGTCCCACCATTGAGCTGCGGGTCCTTTCGTAAAGAAGGAAGCAAAGGTGACATAGCGAGGGGCTACTTCAGCAGACTCCATCTCATAGGTGATGTCACGGAGCTACCATCAAGATTCAGCGGCCGGGTTGAGCTGCTGCACACAGCTGGGTTGAGGCGCATGAAACTCTCGCAGAGTCACTTGGGCTGGCTGCTCGCTCATATTGGGGCAGGGAACTGAGCCATCACATTCTCCATGAACTCGCGATTCATCTCAAGTTGCTGGATCATACCAGCCATGTACTCGTGTGGGGTGGGAAGTTGTCGTCACGACCACCACCACCTGGTCTAACCATCCCGCTAAATATAACAGGGGTAGTTCAAAGATTGAGAAATTTGCATAAACAAGAATCATCCATGATGACACATGCATAATGAAAAAGGGCACGCACAGATACTACATAGTAGTCGGCATATCTTACAAAAGGGGTCGGACATAGAGTTTAGTACATGAGTTCAAGACATAGACTAAGTCATCAAAGGCGGCACGCAGCTCGCTAATGCATCTAATAATAATAAGAAGACTACCTCACCCCTGTGGAGGTATCAGGAGGTAGTCGAGTCCGACAACCGATAGTGAGGCAACGGATAGTTCACGCCACGTCTGGGGCCATGGATACCGTGTGGAACCCGACGCCAGTGGCGTAAGAGGACCAAGTGCGGGAGAGTAGCCCCCACCGCCAACCGACACCGCCGGGCATCACGGTCCCGGCTGGGTAGATCGCAGAGCGCGGTAGCTGCCTAGATAAAACAAAGGGGTGCAACAACGTGAGAGCTCAGAAGGTGCCGACGAGTGGTGTACAACTCGTGGCGAAGAGCTCGTTAGCTCGGTCCAACCCATCAAGATGCGTAACCGCCTCGATGGTGGAAAGGCTCTCGAGTGACGGTGGAGTAAGCGAGCAGTAGTATCCTCCGCACCAACATCGATGCGATAGCAATGTGCCCGAAAGGGAAGTGTCCAACGCTCGATACTTCCACGAAGACGGTCGAGCAGCATAGGCAAGATCGTGAATCGCCATCTCGATGGTCACCCAACACCATGAGCGTGTAAAGACGGTAGTGGAGTTATACTCCCGAGAGTAGAGGTGGACGATGGCACGGCATCGCTTCCTCGTTAAAGTCCTGTACTCCTCATAGACGGTGTACTGGGGTGCCGATAACCCGATAGGTCATCATCTCAGCTAGCACAAAGTGATCCCGAGGCACCAATGGCCGTGGTGGCGCATTTACCTGCCTCGTGGGTTCCATCTGAAAACAAAGATGTTTCAAAGGAGTCAAATGACAATGTGGGTACTATTCAAAATACTATCCTACAGAATAACTATGGCTTATCCAACTTTGGGGTGAACGTGGTAACGGGATCCTATTGTTAGAGTTAGTAAATTCGTTTAACCCGAGTAGAAGAGAGTTCAGAGTCCCAGAGTAAAGGTCGAGGAGTAAAAGATCCTAGTACCACCCAATGGCGATGGGCCCGTAAGGCACACACCATGTTAGTAAAAGTTTTGTAGTGACTAGACTCGACTTCGCCAAGGAGTGTGGAAGGGGATTCCTACAGTAATCGGCTCGATATCATCTTTAGACGCCTCCGATTCAATCAGACACTAATCATGCACGCAAACGTAACGATCAAGATCGTGGACTCACGGAAGATATCACAACACAACTCTAAAAGTAAAATAAGTCATACAAGCATCATAATACAAGCCGTGGCCCCGAGGGCTCGAATACAAGTGCTCGATCATAGACGAAGTCACGGAAGCAACAATATCTCGAAAGTACGTATACATAAGTTAAAACAAGTTGCCATAAGATGGCTAGCACAAACCGATACAGATCGAAGAGGCGCAGCCTCCCGCCTGGATCCTCCTAAACTACTCCCCGTCGCCGCCAGCCTCGCACGTAGTAGTAGGCACCTCCGTAGTAGTCGCCGCCGACGGTGTATGCCCTGCTCCTGGTTCCAATATCCGTCATGCGACAACCGTAAAGAGAGGAATGGGGGGAAAAGGGGGGAGAAAGCAACCGTGAGTACTCATCCAAAGTACTGCAAGCAAGGAGCTACACTACATATGCATGTGTATATGTGTAAAAGGCCATATCAAGGACTGAATCGCGTAATGCCGTAATAAGAGGGGGATAGCTAATCCTCGTCAAGACTACGCTCGCAGCCTCCGCCTTGCAAAGATGTAGAAGAGAGTAGATCAAGTCCTCCAAGTAGCATCTCCAAGAGCATCTCCAAGAGCATCGATAGCATAATCCTACCCGGCGATCTCTCCTCGTCCGCCTCTGTTAAAGAGCGATCACCGGGTTATATCCGCACTTGGAAGGGTGTGTTTTATTAAGTGTCCAGTTCTAGTTGTCATAAGGTCAAGGTACAACTCCGGTCGCCCTTTACCGAGGGACACGGCTATTCAATAGATTAAACTCACCGCAGGGTGCACCACATAACCCAACACGCTTGATCCCATTTGGCCGACACACTTTCCCGGTCATGCCCGCCCGAAGATCAACACGCCGCAGCCCCACCTAGGCACAACAGAGAGGTCGCGACGCCGTCTAAACCTAAGCGACAGGGTCTCGGGGCCCATCGCCTTAGCACACCTCAAGACGTTGCGAACGCGCCGAAGCGTAACTAGCCCCTTAATACAAGCGCAGCTTACGCTCCAATCCGGCGCCGCCACTCGCTTGTCGACGCCAAGAAGGTTTCGCCGATACCACGACGCCGGATACCCATAACTACTCCCACGAGATGGTTAGTGCGAGTAGACCAAATGGCCGACTGATCAAATACCAAGATCTCGTTAAGCGCGGTTATTATGAATCAACCATGACGCCGATCGGGCCGTGCCCACCTCTCACCTAGGCGGTCTCAACTCGCCCTGCCCGCCATTAAAGATCCACACGGAGGGTCGCGGACAAAGGTCCTTTCACCCCCAACTGCGGAATCACTCATGGTACTCTTCGAGCGCATCCGACTTTAGTCACCATCCGTAGTATGTATGTATGTATAGTATATACCCGTGATCACCTCCCAAGTGATCACGCCCGATAGTATAGCAAGGCGCATCGACAAGAATGTAGGGCCAATGATGATAATCTAGCATCCTATACTAAGCATTTAGGATTGCGTAAGGTATCAACAGATGTAGCAACAATGTCGCTATGCATCGTAATAGGATTATCGAAAAGCAAAGAATCTGCTACACTACTCTAATGCAAGCAGATAGAGGAGAATAGGCGATATCCGTGATCAAGGGGGGGCTTGCCTCGGTTGCTCGCAAGAGAGAGGGGTCGCCAACACCGTAGTCGAACCGGGCAAAGCAGCTGGCCGGTCTCGTAGTCTACCGAGAGAAGAGGGGAAGAAACAATGAATATAATGCAATCAGATGCATATCGATGCATGACAAGACAAGTAACGATGTTAGGTGTGCCTAATCGCGTAGTAGGTGATACCGACGTAGGGAAAACATCCGGAAAGTATTCCTGTTCCGAAGCTTTGACCGTGAACCGGAGGGGAAAGTTGCGTTCGATATGTTAGGGGTGTGTGATGGATGAACGGGCTACGATCCGGTTCGCCTCGCTGCTCGAGCAACTTTCATGTTGAAATATTTTAACCGAAGTTACGGATTAAAAGATATGATTTTCTAAAGATTTTATTAATTTTCGATTTAATTAATTATTTAAATCCAACATTATCCGTAATCAGCAGTATGTCGACGCCATCATGACGCCAAGATGACGCCAGCAGTCAACAGGACGCCGACGGGTCAACCGACGGTGGGTCCAGGGGACCCACCTGCCATATAATCGCTTTTAGATTAATTAGGGTTTAACTAATCTAATTATTGTTTAATTAAACTAATTAGTTTAATTAGGTTAATCTAATCATGATTAATTATCTTAATTAATTCCTTAATTAATTAATTAATTAATTATTATTTATTTTAATTATTTAGTCTTTAATCATTTATTATTTATTATTATTTATTTATTTTATTTTTAAAATTCATTTTTCATTTTTTTTTTCGTTTCTTCTTCGGGCGTGGGGCCCTTTGTCATAGACCCATAGGGCGTGTCATGCCGCTGGCCCAGAGGCCACCGAGCGGGCGCGCTAGCGGTGCGCTGGTGCGGGCGCAAGGGCGGGCGCTCCAACCGCGCGAGTCTTAGGGAGGTGCTGGCTGCGGGCAAGACGCCGCATACGGCGGCGAGCTAAGGGAGGCGCTACACGGTAGGCGCCGAAAAGACGGCGAGGGGCGGCACGATGCAGAGGGCGAGAGCGCGCTAAGGCAAAGAAAGGCGCGAGGGTATGGCGCTGTGCGCGCGGCGGCGGAGCGGGCGTGGGCAGGGTCGGCCGGGCGGGTTACGCACGGCGCGATGGGCGAAGGCAAGGGCGCGCAAGGACGGGGCGAAGGGGGTTGGCTCATGGCTGTGCATGCGCTGCAGGGCGCTGCAGCGCTGACGGAGCGACGGCAAGGGCGCCGACACGGGTAGGAGGAGGGAAGGGCGGCGGCTCACGGTGGGAGTAGGGTCTAGGGTCGCGTGGCTTTGTGGAGGTTGGGGAGGACGACGGGACGAAGCGGCGGAGAGGAGTACCGCGAGGTGGCGGCGTTTCAAGGGGCGCTGCTGACGAGGCGGTGTGTTCGGCGCAAGCGAAGCCGGAGGCGAGGCGGCATGATGGCGGGCGGCGCTGGGAGGAAGCAGAGGCCGGCTGGGAGGAGGGTGGACGGGCGGCATGGGCGGTGGGCTGCCTCCCGATCCAGATCGGCGGAGCGAAGGGCGCGCAAGGGGAGAGCGGGCTGGTGCGGTTAGGGTTTCGGGGTATGGATAAGGAGAGGGGGCGGCCTGGCCGGGCCTTTGGGGTCCTGGCAGCCACTAGTCGGGCCGAGGCCCACTGGCCTGGTTTTTCTTTCTTTTTTTTGTTTTTTGTAATTTCTTTATTTTATTTATTTTCCTTTTCTGCTTTATTTAGTTTTAGGCATTTAGTCATTTTACAAAAAGGTGTTTGCTTCACCATAATTACTAAGCAATATTTGGCAACCCCTAACATTTTTGTTTTAATTTTTTGAAAATTTTTGTTGTTTGCCAAATTTTGAATTTGAATTTGCAATGATTTTGAACTACCACTTGATTAGCAACAAAGAATACGTATGACATGGCATCATTAGAAGAGTTTTAATGTAGCCTAATTATCCCAAGCTACATTGTACGTAAAGAAGAGAAACTCAGATGAAGAGGATCTCAGATTTTGTGGTTGAGGAAGAGGTCTCCCTCAAAGCCCAAGAGGAAAGTTGTTGCCAAAGAGCCTCAAGGTCACAGACAAAGAAAGGCACCAGAAAGTGAAGCAGTCCACGCTTGCAAAGAAGCTAAGTTTGGAAGAGGAAACTACGAGCAAAGTGAAGAAAACTTCCAAGATGAAGAGGTTAGTGCATGATGAAGCAAAGAGGAAGATGATGATGAGGAAGCACCCCAGCCTCCCTCAAAAGCCTAAGCTCATGGGTGATGCCATCGTAAGGTGAGCTACTTCAAAGTCCAAGCCATCTGCTTCCAACAAAGGCAGCCCAAAGAAAGCCTCACGCCAAGCCCAAGAAAACTGTCAGAACATCCCAAAGATCTCGAGAAGAAGAAAGATGATGTGCCACCACCGTGTCGATGATGAGGCACCAGCTTTTCGAAACTCGCCCAAAACTGCCACTCCACAATGATGCTCATCCTCAAGCCGAGAACATGAAGGAAAGGAAAGATAAAGGTCTCAAAGCTATGGAGACAGCCTAATCCATATGCCGTGGAGGAGAAGAACTGCTGATCCAAGATTTCATACCGTAGAGCAAAGCAGGACTTATGAGATGCGGCTGATGGACAAGAAGCCCATAGTGGCATACCAGATTTGTTGATTGGAAGTACATTGACAAGTGAAGAGCACAGAGACTTCTTTCCACATGTGCATGAGAGCTTCACCGCATGTGGTGTTGCAGACTTCAGAGGTCGGTCGGCGTTGGAATGATGAAATGATTATGCAATTCTATGCCACGTACATTTCTATCCGTGATGGAAAGATCACATGGATGACTGAAGGCCAAAGGTATTCTTCAACTGTAGAAGAATGGGCGAACTTCGCATGCTCCAAAGGCCAAGAGAGGATGATGTTGATGTTTATGGTATTCCCAAGAAGAACCATGAATCTATGAAGAATATGTACAAAGAGGTTCCAGCTAAAGATTTGGCAACTGAAGCTTGGCTCAGTATTATCTCCGTGCAGGTCTACCTACCACAAACACTATTCGAGGCATACCTTGATGCCCAAGTTCGAGATCATCGCATGATCGAGGATACTCTATCAACATGCTGCATATACTTGATGAGAAGGCACCTTCAAGGTGATGGACTTGATAGTTGAAACCATCAAGAGGACCTGCACTGACCGTAAAAGGTCGTGGTGGATTTGCCCCGCACATTCGGGATGCTTATCAATGCCAAGTTTGGCACGGGCACATTCTTGTTGGATAGAGAACATTTACCACCGCAGCCCGAGCATGAGGACAATGATGTTGTGATGGATGAGGAGGATCCAACTTCGCTGAGGGTCAAGCAAAGATTGAAGCTGCCAAGAAAGCTAAAGTCGAGAAGGAAGCAGCAGCAGCAGCAGCCAAACCAAAGAGTGTTGGAGAACAGCTACTTGAAGCTACCCAAAGGATTGAGCAACGCTGCCAAGATTGTGCAGCCTCAGAGAGCCTTGAGAGGATTGTTGAAGACAAGATCCATGCTTTGATGTGAAGTCGATCAAGTGCAAGTAATCACAACAAGCTTGAGGCAGATATTGAGGAAGCAAAGAGGAGAAGGAAGAGCTCATGCGTGAGATGCAGGATGACCTAGTCCAGATGCTTATGAACAGACCGCGCCGGCCTTCCCACAGACTCGATCAGCTTCTATTCCAAAGGATGTACACCTCAGACTACAGCCTTTAGCACCTCCCACGGCTCCTTCAGGGCTGCTCCACCTCCAGCCCAGTGACCACTCCTCCAAAGATGACATCACCGAAGTCTTCGCAGATGCTGCCATATCAACTCCATCAACCTGCATCTGAGCCGCCAAAGCAGAGTCCCTAGTGACGCTTAGCTCTATGCCTTTTCTAACTTTTGGTAACTTGTTGCCAAAGGGGAGAAATTGTATAGATCATAGGACTTCTAGAGAGAGAGTGCTTTTGTCTTTGCGCTTTTGCTCTTCTGCTCATTTGGCGGTCTTTTGAGATACTTTTGTTTTTCGAGACATTCTGCGGTGCTTGATACCACGCTTGATCCTACCTTAATGAGTGCTTGGTCGCATTTATGCCTTAATGTGTGCTTAATGCTTATCATATGCTATTCATATCTTGTATGACCATTTACTCATGTCTTGATGATTGGGTGCATGCTATTCATTCTTATCATTTTGTGCGCCCACCAAGATGTATGTGACATGGAAGAGTGACCCATGATCCTAATCGATCAGGCATCCGCATTCAAACGCAAATCTTAAATAATGCACAAATATAGGGGAGCTCTTGCTTATCACATACTTCAAAAGCTTATTTATATTATTCATTGATTATATCTTTTGTCGAAGTTTGATCTATATGTTGTCATCAATTACCAAAAAGGGGGAGATTGAAAGTGCAACTAATCCCCAGGTGGTTTTGGTAATTAATAACAACATATATATGATTGAACTAATAGTTTCTTGAGAATCATTTCAGAAAGTTCAGTGATATGGGTATGGCAAGGACCCAAGATGTGGACCCTCAAAATGCTAAGGCAAACATTGGCAAAAGCTCAAGACTCCATTTCGGGTTTAGTGATCCAAGATCACATTGAGTCTATAGGAAAGCCAATACTATTAAAAGGGATGAGGTTATGATAATGATCCGTTGCTCAAAGTGCTTAGTGATACATCTCCTAAACTATCAAGAACTCTCACTTCCATAATACACTCATAAGTAATCTCGGTCCCACCGATTTCCTAAACTCACCACACCGAGATGAACCACCTCACCATATAGCCAAACCCTAGAAATCTCGGATTTTCCGATTCAACTCGGTCTCACCAAACTTGAGTTGCCAAGCTTCAGAACCTTCACATCAAATCGGTGTCACCGAGATGATAAAGTCGGTCCCACCGAGATTGGCAAGCTCTTGTCTTTGGATGAATCGACTCACCGAGATTGTATTTTCGGTCCCACCGAAAATCCCAACGCTCACATGCTTTTGAACTTTCGGTCTCACCGAGTTGTCAACTTCGGTCCGACCGAGATTGGTCAAATGTGTAACGGTTGGATTTTGTGTGGAGGCTATAAATACCCTCCACCCCCTCTTCATTCGTGGAGAGAGCCATCGTAAAGAACTACCACTCCTACCTTACATTTCTAAGAAGAAAACTACCTACCCTTGTGTTGAGATCAAGTTGCTCCACTCCCACCATATGAAGCTTGATCTCTAGCCTTCCCAAGTTGCTTTCCACTCAATTCTTTCTTCCACCACAGCCAAATCAAGGAGGAGAGTTGAGTGTTGGGGAGATTATCATTTGAAGCACAAGAGCAAGGAGTTCATCATCATCAACACCATCTATTACCTTTTGGAGGGTGGTGCCTCCTAGATTGGTTAGGTGTCGCTGGGAGCCTCCACGAGATGTGGAGTTGAACCAAGAAGTTTGTAAGGGCAAGGAGATCGCTTACTTCGTGAAGATCTAACCCGAGTAAGGCTAGCCTCCGTGGGCATAGGCCATGATGGCATAGACAAGGTTGCTTCTTCGTGGACCCTTCGTGGGTGGAGCCTCCGGGACTCTCAGCAATTGCTACCTCCGTGGGTTGAAGTTCCATCAACGTGATTGACGATAGCACCACCTATCGGAACCACGAGAAAATCTCCGTGATTCCAAATTCGCGCTTGTTTTCTCCACCTCTTTACTACATGTGCAATTTACTTTCCGCTGCCTATACTCTAGAATTGCATGTAGGGTGATACTTGACTTGATCATCATTGTGAACTTGCCAAAACTTGTCTTTATCAAAAGGCACAATTTTATATTGTCAAGTAGTCTAATCACCCCTCTAGACATACTTTCGATCCTACACCTCGCTTGCTACGCTTATCACCTCCTTCACGTAACCAAGACGTTGATTAATGTGAAAACGCTATGATCAAGAAACACCCCGCACTATGTGCGTGGGCTAAAGTCAAGACTGCCATATTTCAGGTTATACACAAGTATACATTAAACGGCCGCACAGAGATATTTCGATACTTGAACGCACAAGTACAAAAGGCGCCATTACTTAACACCGCTTTTACAAACCATAAAGTTCATTTGAACACTACATTTTTGAGCAATGCGACTCTATTACACGAGCACCACGCAGAACTTCCCAAAATAGTGCTCGACGGGTAACCGCTCTCATCCAACCCTCGGGTCGCAATAGCGTGGCATCCATCTCCATCCAAGATGTCTTCACATGGGCGAGGGCCATCCGCGGCACCTCTATGCAGCCGACCGCTTATCGCTTTGATATGCGGCACCGCCCAAGAAATTGCTGCAATAGGCCAAAATAACTTTTCGGCTTAGGCCTATCCGCCGATATGAGCCACGAGATCCGTTATGGCAAGTCCGACAGCCTGTTTCAGCCAAATTTCACCAACCAACCGACGGCCGGAAGTGGATGCTCCGACTATGGAATTGAGACAAAACAGCTCTTCCGGCTCGTGATCCTTCTCACTTCGAAGTGCACAACGGATCGCCGACTCGCCTTAAATCCATATAAGGATCCTCCGACCCCACAAATTAGCCAAGTCGAGCATACTTTGACTCAGAACCTCCACACAGCAGAAGCGGGCTTGCTAGCCACAATATCTCCGCCCGGCGCAGCCCTCCTTTATAGCCCGCATTGCGTAATCGTGCATCCTTGGCTTCGGCGGTGGCCTTCCTCAGTCTTCTTGTTCGCTTAGGTTCTTTTTCAAGAACATCATTGCGTCGGTAGCATCTTTCAACTTCACGCTATTTCGCCATCTCCTCCTCGCTTCGGCAAAGTGAGCAGCTTTCGCTTCTAGCTCTTCTACCGCCGAGGCAGCCGTGATCACCCTTCTCGCCTACTCCTTGGCTTGAGCAAGTTCTGCCTGAAGACTCTCCACAACAAATGCACCATCCGCATTAAGCACACATGTTGTAAGGATCGAGTTCGCCCCTTACTAGGTGGCCACGGAGAAAAACCTACCTTGTGACTCGCAAGTCGCTATCGACCAACGGATGTCCGTGATCCGCAACGCCGAAGTTGCCGCTTTAGTTCGGCATTCCCATCAGTCCGGCCACCATCGGACTATCCGCCACCTGTATAGGAAAGGCGAAAATTAATACCGCGATTTGATCCTCGACGCCGCCGCCTCGACAACCTACCAAGTCCTGTGGGCTACTATCTATACAGGCACACTTTATGTGCAAACCGCCAAAAGGTATGTCATTTTACGACTCAAACCCCGCCAAAGAAACTCCCCGACAACATCACGCAATCCTACCGGGCGGATGAAATTCTTTCAATCACCGAGACTTCATCGTTGTACGGTGACCTTCCGAGATAGACGCCTCTCAAGCAGATCCTTCACCCCGCCGCACACCGCCTAGTGTCGAACTATTCGCCCCGCCGACTCGTGGATACCTCCGTGATGACACTTCAGCTCGGCCGCCCTATCCGATGGTGCGGCAGATGGAGGCTCGCCTCCATCATCTCCAAGAAGTTCTCCAAGACGAGCTCATCCGAGAAGGACGGAGATCCGAACTACAAGGTAAAAACCTGTTATCCTCGACGCACAAATAG
>JAHHZJ010001770.1:0-67373 GCA_021437245.1 Aegilops speltoides | reverse complement strand
GGGCTTCACTTGAGGCTTTTAAGCACCACTTGACTTGTTGTGAAGTTAATCCTTATCCTTGAGTGACATCTCATGAGCAACAATTCTTCAATGACTTCCGTTGGCTTGAGATCTTTGTAGTTTGGCATCATTTGGATCAATGTGCACATGGTATCATACTTTCCATCCAATGCTCTTAGAATCTTCTTGATGATGAATTTGTGGTCATCTCTTCACTCCCTAAGACGGCAATCTCATTTGTGATAAAGCAAGCCTAGAGTACATTTCAGCGACACCTTCACCATCCTTCATTTTGAACTTGTCAAGATGACTGGAGCACATCAACTTGGATTCCTTGCGGACTCGGTACCTTCATGCATATCAATCAAAGTATCCCAAATTTCCTTTGCATTCTCAAGGCGCTGATTTTGTTGAATTCTTGAGGCACAATCCGTTGAAGATGATATCACAAGCTTGAGTGTTGTATTGCAGCATCTTCAATTCTTCGCATTAGCTTCACGGTTCGGTTCTCTCCCATTGAAAAATTCACCTTGCAAGCCAATACAAATAATTTCCCCAAGCAAGAGGTTATGTCCAAGAATATGCATTTTCATCTTATGCTTCCAACTAGCAAAATTAGTAGCATCAAAGTAAGGACCTCTCGATGATTATTTCCTCGCTAGGCCATACTCTCCTAGGTTGTGAAACCAAGGCTATGACCACCAAAAGCTATGAAAATGAAAGCAAATGGAGAACAAAGCTCTAATACCACTTGTAGGACCTTGAAGTATGTCTAGAAGGGGGTGATTAGACTACTTGACCAATAAAAACTTAACCTTTTCCCAATTTTAGAGTTTGGCAGATTTTAGCTATTTTAGGACAAGTCAAGCAATCATCGCACAATTCAAGCAAGCATGCAAAGTATATAGGCAGCAGAAATTAAAGCATGCAACTTGCAAGAAAGTAAAGGGAAGGGTTTGGAGGATTCAAACGCAATGGAGACACGGATGTTTTTGCGTGGTTCGATAGGTGGTGCTATCATACATCACGTTGATGGAGACTTCAACCCACGAAGGTAAGCATTGCTTGAGTCACGGAGGATCCACCCACGAAGGGTCCACGAAGAAGCAACCTTGTCTATCCCACCATGGCCGTTGCCCACGAAGGACTTGCCTCACTAGCGGTAGATCTTCACAAGTAAGCGATCTCCTTGCCCTTACAAACTCCTTGGTTCAACTCCACAATCTTGTCGGAGGCTCCCAAGCTGACACCTAGCCAATCTAGGAGACACCACTCTCCAAAAGTAACAAATGGTGCGTTGATGATGAACTCCTTGCTCTTGTGCTTCAAATGATAGTCTCCCCAACACTCAACTCTCTCTTAGGTTTTGGATTGGTGGAAAGAATATTTGAGTGGAAAGCAACTTGGAAGGCTAGAGATCAAGATTCATATGGTAGGAATGGAATATCTTGGCCTCAACACATGAGTAGATGGTTCTCTCCGAAATGGTAAGGTTGAAGTTAGGTTAGATTACGTGGCTCTCTCACAAGAAGAAGAGGTGGAGGGGTTATATAGCCTCCACAAAATCTAACCGTTACACAAATTTACCAAATTCGGTGGGACCGTGTCGTTAAACTTGGTCGGACCGATTTAGTAAACCTAGTGACCGTTAGTGATTTTGTGGGGACATGCATCTCGGTGAGACCGATTGGTTAGGGTTGGGCATACGTAATCTCGGTAAGACCGATTACACAAACTTCGGTGAGACCGATTTGGTAATAAGCTTTCGGAGAGTTGGTCGAGTAAACTTCGGTGGGACCGATTTCCTCTTTGGTGAGACGAAATGTTACAAAAAAGCAGGTTAATTGCAATCTCGGTGGGACCGATCGCCACTTTGGTTAGACCGAAGCGTTACAAAGGAAGCGAATTACCCCTCTGGTGAGAAATCCCTATCGTAAGACCGATTTGCTTAGGGTTTGTGGCGTGGCTTTTTGGAATGGTGGCGCGGATAGGAAGTTTCGGTTGACCGATTTTGGCTTTTTATAGGTCATTTGTGGATGTGGGAAAGTAGTTGAGGGTTTTGGAGCATATCACTAAGCACATGAAGCAAGAGGCTCATTAAGCAACACCTCATCCCTCCTTGATAGTATTGGCTTTTCCTATAGACTCAATGTGATCTTGGATCACTAAAATGTAAAATGAAGAGTCTTGAGCTTTAGAGCTTAGCCATCCTTTGTCCTTAGTATTTTGAGGATCCACTTTCATCATCCATGTCATGCCATTCATTGAGCTTTCTGAAATAATAGTCTTGGAATAGCATTAGCTCAATGAGCTATAAGTTGTTATGAATTACCAAAACCAAGGGATAGTTACACTTTCACATGGAGGAGGCAGCGTGGCAGACCACAGGGGCGGGAGGCGGTGACACGGCCAGCGCTGGTAATTTGGACAACAAGACCGGAGGTTGAAGAAGTAGTATGGCCGTTGGATGGACATCATCGTCCTTTGGAGTATTGACTAAGTTGACAAAGTCCTCGTCCCTCAACTTAGTAGGACCAATCAAAACAATATGGTGGGTCCCGGCTAACGGGGGTATTCATTTTTTGGCGTAATAAGGAGCACTTCCTTGCGTGCCAGAATAGCTGGTGGGTCCAACTTGTTAGAGGGCATTTTTTGAAATCTGGAGGCCCTTCTGGGTCCTAGCGTCGGTGGAGAATCATTATTTTGGTAATAAGGAGGCATTTCCTTGCGTGACCGTGGACCTTATCGCCTCTCCGTCGATCCACTTCCAATGGATGTGTTCATTGACCACGTTGACCGGTGCGCCGAGCACCAGGGGTGGAGACGGCGAGGCCTAGGAAGGAATGACATGTAGCAAGGAATACTCGGCGTAATTTCCCCAGCGGAGGAGTGAGGTTTCTTGGTTCGTGTCGGTCCGGGAGAATAACGACATGTGTGGGTGAGGAATGGCTAGGCGGCGATGGGAATCCGTGGGGCCGTGAGGCTCTTGCAGCATACCGGCTCGGGAGGAGGGAGCAGCAGTCCTGGCGCTTGTTTGGCGTCTGGAGCATGAAAGCAGAATTGAAGAACCCGACCCGTTGGATATCCGATCCTTTTTCTCGTGTGTTGACTAAGTTGAAGGCGTTAGCGTGTGCGTCAACCTCTTTTTATGAAAGCATACCGCGTCAACCTATAGTAGGCGCACAAGTCAGCCTCAAATCTATGGAAAACACATACAACCCATCGCCATTATTTCTAATAATGTCCAGCCCTTGCTAATTCCTAAGATTTTTTGGAGCCCATCTTCTTTTTGTTAGCATTACACCCATATTGTGCCCGGTTAAAAAGTATACGAAATTTTGCATATTTTGTGCGTCAACTGTTTTTAATCGAAAATATCGATTCACATTCAAACTATTTTGAAAAATAATTTATATAAATATAAAATCAAAATAATTGTCCATGCATTTGGGTATTGTTTGGGTATTTCTTTTAAAAAATAGCTGGGTTAGCCATTTTGAAGAAAAAACACAAGGGGCTCATGATGTGGTAAACATAAATAAAACCGGCTAACTGCCCGATGTAACACCCCAAAAATTCAACGATTTTAGTTATTAAAATTTTGCCAAGAGTTTAAAATTTTTGCTGCAAGAATATTTCATCTATTTCAAAACTTTTCTTTTAATATTAAGAAATTTTTCCCAAGTGGAAGCCTTCAAAACATATTGGACTTATTTTCCCTCTCATTTAAAACATCTCTCAATCAGTGATTTGTTTATTAAATTATTTCACCAGAGCTTTATTCATTAAATGACTTGTTTTAAAATTTGGAGCTCTTTTGAACTACAACCATTTGATATATTTATCTAAAAATCCACAAAATTTGGAGATGTCATGTGATGCTTTTAAATCACTTTTATGCAAAAATGTATTTAATTCATTGCATATGTTGAGTGCTACACTGTTTCCCTTCTCTGGTCCAGTGGACCTTTGCCTCATTTTAAATAATTCTTTCTAGCCTACACCAAAATAATGGGATGTCGGTAGGAGCATAACATTCAATTATATCAAAATCGTTAATGTTCCTTGAAAATTTTGAGTGAATCAACCTCTTTTCCATTCGGTCCAATTTGAGGATTTTCTACAACCATCATTTTAGTTGCTCCTATATCCATGATTCCTTTTTCTCTGGTAGTCCCCTTAAGCGCTTAAGTCTAGGAGAGTGGACCCATTGGATGATTCTAAGTGCTTAACAATGCCATTTTTTTTGTCCAAAATTGAAGTTTTGCAAAACTTGAACTAGCAAGTTTCTTCCTTTTGCAAACTAACATCCCCACCTCTCTTTCATCCCACAGAGACACTAGTGGAAGATTGGCCCCTCCAAGAATAGCCTAGGTGCCTTTGGCACTTTGACAAACACCTAGAGTGCATGGACTGAATTGGCATGATCTCAAGTCTACACTATGAACTTGGCCACTGACCAAACCACCTTGTCCTGAAGTTTCCCTCTACCTCTAACATAGTCACGTGGATTGCCACCCTCACCACACAGCATGCCAAGGCATTGTGTGAACACTGCATGCGTGCTCTGGGCGCCTAAACGTCCGTTTGCGTCGTCTTCATCGCCAGCGTCACGCCGACCCTTACCGCCTCTGAGTTTGACCCCGACCTCATCCGCTGCACAGCCTAAGCCACCGAGCCCTCTGGCGCCCCGCCGAGCTTTTGGCGGCAACCCTTGGCCCGCTGATCGGGCGCCCAAGCCACCTTGGCTGCCACGCCTCTAGCATAGCCGAGCTCATCCACAAGGTGTCGCTCTCGTCGTTGCCCACGCCCTGCCTTCTGAGAAGGCGGTGGCCGATGAGCTTATCCACGGCCCTGGAACCCTTGCCTCACCTATGAGGGCAGGCTCGTCTCCTGCGCATGCAACCTCGTACCTCCCTAGGACCCCCTTGGGCAGCCAATCGACCAGAGGTCATCTTCCCCACCTCCGGCGGCGCCCGCCATGCCCAGCTCTCCCAGCGCCAGGGGCCTCTCTCCCATTTCTCTTCGCCAAGAACACCTACTTCCTTCAGGAACCTAACCCCCTACTTAATTTGATCGGGAGCCCATGCCGCCCAAAACCACTTTGCGGAAGCCTCCTCCTGTGGCTTCGCCGCCGGCAGCTCCTCCGTCCCCACCTACAGCGACCACCGGAGGCCGCCTGAGTGGCGGATCCATCCCGCCCTCGGGGCCCAGACCCGATCGGCCCGGCGTGCCCGCCGCCTTCAGGCGGAGGAGGAGAGGCGTGGCGGCTGGTCAACACCCGGTGGGCAGGCGGCCCATTGTCGATGACACCCGCGCGTCCACTTGTTTAAGTGAAGGGTAATCCACAGTCGTTTCCCGGCGTAATATCGTCAACGTTTTCTTTTACATTTATTATTAAACAGATTTACCAAATCTTTGGTAGCTTTATCTTTTAAATATAACTCCAAATGAATTAATTCTTTTCCTACCTCTCTCAAATTTCACCTAGTTTATTTTAAGATTTATTTGAAAAATTTCAGAACAACTTTTGGTGCTGTTTTTTTTTGTGTTAATTCTTTTATATTGCTAAAATAGGATTTTTGAAGGGAGAATGTTTCAAGTTTTGGAGTGCACCTGCCTTCCACATTGAAGGCAAGCATTCGAACCCGGCATAATATTTTTGGTGTGTTCGTTGACACGTTTATAACACCACCTCATTTGAAGGACTTGTTATTTCATGTGATATGATCACTTGCATGGATGCATATTGGTGATTTCCATCTGTTGGAAATGAGTATACTTGTGATGGTAATCATCCTCAGTATCTTGCATATGAGAAGGAATCCGGAAAGCCTGCCTTGGGTGGCGTGAGCTGTCGCCGACCTCCGTCGGAGACGGATATGTCGATATGGCATAGTAAGATAAATGAGTGTTGATTTTATTTTTAAATATATTTGTTATACTTGTCATGCGAAACTATAAACCTCTGAGCGAGTAGATCGAGTCTTGTTCGATAACCCACACTTGTTTCGTGCTACCACTTGTCCTGCCATAGGTAGTGCAGTTCGATAATTTGTCAACCTTTCTAGCACACCGTCTGGAGGGTCGGGATGAGGTACCATGGCCATGGATTAAAGCGATCATCGGTCGGGGCATGGGTGTTTCGGTTGGGCAGAGGAAGGACCCCTTAAGGTGCGATATAAATTTGATCCCATTACGGAGGTTGTAGCCTCCCACTTAGAGTTTGCCGGCGGTGTCGTGGGTGATTCGGAACACAGTGAGTTAAGCTGGTGTGTGCAAGTCGGTGTGTTTTCATTTAAAAGCCGTGGCGGAATTAGTCGATGGACTAAAGGAACATTACTCGTGGGTAAAGAGTACACCCTCTGTGAGATTAAAACCTATTAATAGCCGTGTCCATGATTAAGGACTACGATGCAGGATGGGTCAAGTGTTGGTATTAGTGTCGGTCTTGGGGTGGCGTCACGGAGCAACATGGATTGTGACTTGTGACTTATGATGATTATGATTATTGTTGACTAACCCGTGATATTATTATTATCATTGAGTATCTCGGGATGGTTCTACCTCCGGGATATTCATTATGATTGTTTCTTTTAAAGCCCTTTATGTGGTGTCGCTCAGGGCGTTGGTAAGCATTTCTTTTAAAGCCCTTTATGTGGTGTCCTCGGGCTTGCTAACATTTCTTTTAAAGCCCTTTATGTGGTGTCGCTCGGATGCCATTGTGACATTTCTTTTAAAGCCCTTTATGTGGTGTCGCTCGGGCCCCGGATGTTTCTTTTAAAGCCCTTTATGTGGTGTCGCTCGGGCCTTGGCGTAACATTTCTTTTAAAGCCCTTTATGTGGTGTCGCTCGGGCCTTTAGTCATTTCTTTTAAAGCCCTTTATGTGGTGTCTCGGGGCCTTGGTAACATGCTTGTTATTTATTTCATAATTTTAATACTTCTATGACATTGCATATTCATATATTACATGCTTACACATCGAGTTATATTTATCTTTGTGACTAACGTCATGAGCATAAAATATTGTCAGCACATCATTGTTATATTATACCGTGTTCAAAATCTTTGCGAGTCCATTCAAAGTACTCACTTGGCTTTTCACAGCTATTGTCTTGGCAGATTTTCTTCCGGAGAGGCGGTGTGATGACAGCCCGGAACCTAAGCAGCGGAGATAGCAGCCTCGCGGAGATAGGAGTTAACCGGTGTTGTTCTGTGGGAATTGGAGTCCCATAGATCGATGATCAACAAACCGCTCCGCCATCAACCACTAGAAACCATTTGTTGTACTCACGGGCGGAAGGTCTTGTACTACATATTTGTATTTTTGCTTGGAATTTCTATATCAAGTTGGAGCCTCATCATTCTTGATAATCACAGGGGCTGATGAGCACGACATCTTTTGAAATTTATACCGGAAAACTGGTCGTGACACACAGCCCCTTACGCCCGTTGTTACCGATCCATCGCTAAAACTAGTATAAATAACAATTGCTTGTTCCTCATTGTCTCAAAAAACTGCTTGTTCCTAAAAAAGCTAGCGACTTCTTTGGGTCCTGGTGTCGGCTCGTAGTGTAATTCTCGTTTATTGACTTCGTTGGCGATGGCGTGAGCCCCGGATGTCCAACCATTAGGAGGAACCATATTTTTGGGCTTGTACTATAGAGGCACTTGCGCGTCTTGCCATGGCCTGGTGGGTCCCTCTTCATCCTCTCCCGTCTGATCATCTCCTTGTTCCTCTTGATTGTTGTGGCGTTGACAACGCAAGAGGGCGCCGGCCGCAGTGACGAACCAAGGCCAAAGGCGGAGGACGCAGCGATGCCTCGGGCGGCGAATAAGACCACGAAGATCGCCGGTCAAATCGCGGAGAGAAGTCTGAGGTTGGTAGTGGGGGTTGTGGGGGCTTGTCACTTGCCACATGGCAGTGAGCTCAAGCAGCCGGCGTGGTGATGTTATTTCCCTTGGTTGTGATTTGTTACAATATTTCACTCTAAATTAAAGAATGGCAAGCCATTTGCCTTGTTTCAAAAGAATATGAGATCCGGCGAGATGAAAAGGCGGGAACTTCTCCACCAAAGCGTACAAAAGCGAGGGTTGATTGTTCATTAGGTTTACAAAAACCCAGTTGAAAAGGCACAACATCTATGCGGCCTTGTTTTGGTGTCCAGTCAAATGGATCGGTCGGGTCCATAGAATGAACATCTGGATCGTAAAATTTCTTTGGATTATGACCACAATATGTTGTAAATAGAAGCCCGGCATGTTTAGAAGCTCTTTTGCCCACCTTAAACTCCTTTTTTGCTCTTGACATACCCATCCGTCAAAACCATGCTGCGATAAACTTAAGCACGATGGACAATAGTAACCTCGCATTAGCGGGAAGAATGTGACAAATCTTGTGTTTTACGGTTGGCTACATATCGTTCTAAGCGTTCTGTCTTCAATCGAATCTCATGAAGTGAGAAAATCCGATGCTACGAATCCACCGGTGGTTATAACTTTCTTACCTGTCTTGTTGCCTAAATAGACATGAAAATTGAAAGCAGTTAAGATCTAAAAAGAAGAGTTTCATGAAAACATTGACGTTTAATTAGTACACTATAGTGGGCTTCAATGTGCGTGAAATTATCACCTTTATATACAACTTCTCCGGACATGGAAAGCATTGCAGCAAGCCGATAATCTTGTTGGATCAAAACTATTCATTTGGATATATAAGATCTTGTGAAATCCGCACCATTGATAGGCCATCCATGGAGAAACTCTTCATTGAGCATAGAACATAATATTAGTACAAAATGTGTACTCCAAATTGATATATAAATTATCTTGAGAAATTTAAAATGCAGCATATGGTTACAAGTGTAGATGATAATATAAAGTACCTAAAGAACTGTGGAGCCAAACACCATATTGAAATGAGCACAGAGATCATGTATGTCTCCGGTTTAGGCGTCGAGAAGGGCGGCTATTTACGGAGAATAACTAGAATCAAGGATCAACCTTTGAAGTGAAGGAGCATCTTGGATGATGAGCTGCATTCCGTCAAAGAAATTCCAATTCTTACAAGGTTAGGCGACTTTATTTGGAACAACCGATTCTAAGCTGGAAAACAAGCACCAAGCACTCCAGCAGCTAAGCTGGAGTGGAGGATGTTGTGCAATGAGGGCCTATGAACCCGCACAAGTGAAAGTTTCTTGAGAAATGGGATCGAAGGTTTACTACAGTTATGGGAAGGTAGCACAACAAAGGTGGCTGTGTGGAGAGAGGAAAACCGAGATGGACATCGATCTTTGAGGAACAAGTTCATGGCGTTACGTATGTGGTATGTGATTTCGGGGAATAGTAGAACTCAAGCGGTTGTAGTTACGTGAATTGAGGATTTCAGCCGTCCTTTGTGCAAGGCATGGTATGCTTGCTCGGGTAGCATGTGGGATGTAGAGGCTTTGAGCGGAGCCTGGTGGGAGGAGATGATGGCTCTAGGGATTTCAAAATCATTGAAGAGAGATAGATGGCGGTCGAGATTAAAGTCCGGCGCCATAGAAGCGCCCAATTAGAGGACTTGGGTGCGACGGCAATCCTTGGTGGGGAAAGCGAGATGATCTCCCCAGGGCGGCGTCAGGGAGATCGCTAATCGGTCCACCAGATTCTCTGAGTTCCTAGGATTGGTTGGGGCGGGGTCGCCTTCTCCTCCTTCTTGGTGCGGGATCTACAACAAGCGTTGGCGGGAGCCTCATGTTCTTGGCCTGGTGTCGCGACTCCATTTTCCTCGAGGCGTCGCGTCCCAGTTTAAGATGTGAATGGGAGCCTAGTTGTAGTCTGGCGATGAAGAAGGGAGTGGGGTTTTCTATAGGAGTGAGGAAGAAGGGGCTGGGGTTTTCTGTAGGGTGAGGTGAGGATGAGTGCAGTGGAGCGGGCGTGAGTGGGTGGGGCGGAGGAAGAAGAGCACCCAGGTTTTTTGTGGGGAGGGGCGGTGTGTTTGGGTGTGGGTAGCGCCTTTTGAATTGATTTTACTATTTACTAATGTGGATTGGCTGTTTTGTCTTGGGCCCGGAGAAACAATTACTACTAATCAGTGGAGACACTCTCAGCTGGAAAAACAATTACTACTAGTCAGTGGAGACACTCTACCGCTGCCCTCCTAGGTCATTGAACGTCTCCCTCTCTTGAATGCCGTTATACTTTTGTTCACCGACATGCGGACCTTGCGGTCGTGGGCCCAAATGCCATCCACCAAATTAGCGAGGCGGTATCACGGTGGGAGTCACCCAGTCTGGGGACGGTAACAAAGTCGTCCTATCACAAAACCCCACCTCCCATGATCCTAAGTTTGGGACAAAGCAACCATCATTTCCTCCTCGCTGAATCCCTTCTCCCTCACCGTGTTCAAGAAGGCAACACTGCATCGCCTGTTCTTCTCTCCCAAGGAAGGGAAGGTAAGCGGATCCGTGATGTTGGTATATTTTTGTTGAGAGAAAAAAGAACTTTTGCAAAGCGATGGCGATCCACACTCTCTTTTTGTTTCATTGTAATTGCGATTGTGTTTTCCTTTGGTGGTCTCCTAGTATTAAATCGGCTTCATGATGGACAAGGAGAACCGGGCAAAGATCTGCCGATATTGGAGGCGGGGCGGAGGCTAATCCCCACAAGCAGAGCTCCAAGAAGATGGGGCAACCAGGCCGACCCAGATCGCTCACGGCCACTCTTGAGATGGTCGGCCCGTTTGAGGTTCGACCCCGTGGCAATCAGGAGCGATTTCCCCTCGAGGATGTGTCCCCCGCACTAAGGCCCAAGGTGATTTCCTTCTTTGCCGATCTCGATTGTGGTTTTCATCTAAGTATGTGGTGATTTTTTAGAAAAGGAAGTATGTGGTGATTAATAATGCAAAATTTTATTAGCCGATGGCATGCTATACATAGTGCTTTAAATAACTTGTGGTTCTTATCTTTGAAAAGTAATTCAGAATTTGTTTACATTTCAATTAGAGCCTGATGTAGACAAGGATTGTGTGGTTGTGCATGTCACTTTCGCTATAGTGACGACCTGAATATCCCTTGGCAACATAGAGTTCTTAGGCTGTTGGATCACGGAAGCCATTTGCGGTTATACCAATGAAGAGTTATATTCCAGCCTCCTTTGTTGTCGGCGTGTTATCCAGGTGTGAGAACACAAAATTTCAAAGCTACTCCTTAGTTTGTGAGGCATCTTGTTCTTGTCAAGCATCTGGAGAAGATGACATGGCATGCCTCCACAAACAAGTTTATCGATGTAGAAGGCCACAAGGTTGTCTTCATGAAGGTTCACGGATTGAGATCTTTGCGGGGCGTCCTCAATGATGTTCATGGCATAGTGCATCTTGTGTCCAGCCAAATTAGATCGAGGCATGAAATAGTTGCCCCATCTAGTGTTTAATAGTAGTTTGGATTGTGTCTAATTATCGAACCTTGCACAGTTATTGACCCCTCGGGGCTAGTGCTCTGTTTGAATTCGTCTATGGGCTACGCTACTTTTGTGTGCCCATGAATCATGTGAGAACCATCGTTATTGTTGCAAACAGATCGTCCTCACTAGTTTTTTCATGAATATGGCATGGTAAGACATAAGTTATCACGGTTTATCATCTGAGCGGTGTGTTTTGATGAAATAGAGCACTCGTTTGAGAACCATCTTGACTTATACATAAGTACTTGTAAACCTGTTGGTGCTACCCCACTTTGCGTTGTGCAAAACACGGCACATTGGCTCAGCTCACTTCAACACTAGGCTCTCGACCACTAACAATCAACAATCTGTACCGACATATAAGCAACTACTACTATGTATCTTGTTACGATGGTTCATGCAGTTAATTGAGGCCACAATGTAATAAATTCCAAATGTTCACCGCTAGTCCGGTACTTCGTGGAACACTCACAATTAAACTTCGTCTTCATAAAAATCTTGAAAAGCATAAGTTAAGCAATTCTATACATCTCAATGATTCATAGAACATAACAAACATATACTAGTTCACAATAAAAGACAAAGTTGTGAGAAGGTTTACAAATCGGTAAAAACAAGCAAGGCTTCTACGAGCAAAGGCCTCCCGGCGGGCAAATTTCCTGGAGTTCACTCTGGTTTTCTTGTTGCCACCATCGAGTTAGGTTCTCTCATTCGAATAACCAATTATAGTTGTGGTCTCGTGGAATCTTTGAAACATCGATGTCTTGACCAGCTGAAATGCTTGTGCATTCCACTAAATTTAAGCACCACTATTTGGAAATAAGAGACCACAATGCCTCTTGTCCTTTTGTCAAAAAACGCGATGCAGCCGTGCCAGCTAGTCCTCGGTCCATCGGTTGTTTTACTTTCGTCCACTCTTGCAATCGGGAAGTAAAACGTCGAATCAACTTCTTTTAGATTCGTTGGTCATTCTACCTTAGTTACTACCAATGTAGGGATACCTTGAAGGCGGGAGGTTAGGCGGCGGCGAGGATAGCCATCCCATTTTGCACGTTGTACTAAAGCGGGGTGTGTGCTTTTGATTGCGGATAGAAAGCGTCACGGAGATAGACATCCGAAGCGATATGGAGCAGACATCCTGTTTGCCAAATATGAAATCGGTTATTTAACGTGACACATATTACTACTTTCCCCGTTTCCTCTTAGAACCAAGTCCTAGATTCATGCTACAACTTTCCACTTTCTTCCTGTTTGAACCAACGCTTTGAGTTCACTTGTATGAACTAGCTTTACATCTAATAATAGTAGAAGTCTAGGTGGCTTTGTAACGTGGACGGAGTGAAAAGGGTCCACATGAAGGGGAAGAGCTGGGGCGATAGAGCAAGGCAGGTTTGAAGGAATATATACGAGGTTCGTCGACATTGGCAAAGAACAGCGTCGGAGGCGCATCTTGGCCACAATACCACAGGGAGGAAGAAGGGTCGGAGGCCCTCCGAGCAGCTCTCTCGGGAGGCGGCGGCCGCCCGATCGGGAGAGCGTGTCCACCAATATCGACCCTATCCAAAGGAACTCGAAGGTCCCAAGGATAGACCCATATTGGGCAGCTTTACAAGGTGGATATCATTACATCAACATCAATGTCACATGAATACAACAATACAACATACAAGAACAACATCCGACTACGAATGAATCATAAGCGAAACTCCAACAATATCCACCACCTAGCCAGGCTGCGACGGAACCTATCCCTGATCGAAGAAGAAGCGGAAGAAGAACTCCAAACAAGCAAACATTGCTCTCGCGTCAAGATCATCGCAAACCACACAACTGTTGTTGTTGTAATGTCATGAAACGAGGACTCAGCAATCCCATTACCATGGGTATGAAGACTAACAAAGCATAATGGGAAAGGAAGGGTAAAGTGGTGAGGTTCTGACGACTAAGCCATGTATGGTGGCTAACATAGCCAAAATAAGGCGAGAAGAGAAGCAAAGGGCGGTCGTCAACTAGCAATGATCAAGAGGTGATCTGAACTCCTACTTATGTCAAACATAACCCAAAGACCGTATTCACTTCCCGGACTCCACGAGAAGAGACCATCATGGCTACTGCAGCGGTTGATCGTTTTAATTTGGATCTGGTGTCAAGTTATCTACAACCGGACATTAACAAATTCCCATCGCCACATAACCGGCACGGCTCTCGAAAGTTTAAACCCTGCGGGGGTGTCCCAACAACCATGACAAGATCTCGCGATCAGCGAAGGAATAGACCTTCTCCGGGAAGACCCGATCGGTCTGGAATCCCGGTTGACAAGACATTTCGACAATGGTAAAACAAGACCAGCAAAAGCCGCCCGATCGCCGACAATCGATAGGAGCTGCACATATCTCTTTCTCGAGGACACCGGATGAGCAAGGCGGCGGGTTGGCATAGACCTGGTTGCCCGAGCGCCGGACATCGCTTCGGTTTGGACCAACACTTAGACAAGCATTGGCCGGGGGCTAAAATAAAGATGACCCTCGAGAAGCGACTCCCAAGGAAAAGTAGGTGGTGGTGAGGCAAATGGTAAAACCAAGGTTGGGCCTTCTGGTCAAGTTTTATTCAAAGCAGTCGGGGGGTCCCATAAATCACCCGACCAGCGTTAGGGCATAAAATCCGGGAACATAACACGGTATGGCCGAAACTAGGGCGGCAAAGTGGAATAAAACACCGGGCATAAGTCGAGCCTTCCACATTTACCAAGTATATAGATGCATTAATAATATAAGAGATATTGTGATATCAACCAAAAACCCATCCACCATGGAGAAATCTTCAACTTGACACGCAACTAGCGCTATAAGAGGGCTGAGCAAAAGCGATAACATAGCCAAACAACGGTTTGCATAGGAAAGGTGTCAAGGTTAGAGGTTCATGGCAATATGGGATGTCTTGATAAGCTAATAGGTAAGCCGACATAGCGATAGAAACGAAGCAACTAGCATAGCAATGATAGTAGTGAGATCGAGGAGTGGATCATCTTGCACGAAATCCGCAAGGAAGAAGAACGAGTCCATGAAGAATCTGAGCGGATGAAGCGAACCAACCGTGAGCGAGCGAATCCTCACGATCATAGCAAACAGAACTATCGAAAAGAACACACAACATGGTAAACACACCACACATGAACAAGGCATGATGCACAACAAGCATGATGCATGACAAGACTACATGAAGCTACTCATGAGAAGAGGCGATGCAAACAAAAGCAACACGTCAAGACAAGTTTAAATGAGGCGGAAACAACATACAACAATTCGGTAAGTCCTCATATACAAATTTCGAAATTGGTCAGAACTGAATAAACATTATGTTCAAGTTGTTAAACAGCAAGTTAAGATGCACCAAGATGACCTACAGAAATTCTAGTCAAGTTACATATAAAGTTCATTAGATTAGACTCGGCCTAGAAGATATGAGCAAAACAAGTTAAACATGGCATTGATGCAAAATGCACCCAAACATCAAGCAAACACCTCAAAACAAGGATGCAACATGATAATATGGAACAACATGCAAAATCAAGCAAGTTTCATATAGAGCACACTCAAAAGCAGACAGCGGTTCAACAACACACACTATACAAGTCATAACAACAATCATCCAAAAGCCAACTAGGCATCTTGCAAGCATCAAAACAATATGATACGCATCTCAGCGTAATAACAAAGACATGAGCATGATGTCGGTAAAACATAACAAAACATGAACACTGGCTATCTCCGAAATCACTAGAACATGCTCAAAATGACATGTGAAGATTGCAAATAATAAAAGTTTAGGACTTGGCGAAATAACATCAGGTTGCAATGTTTAGAGCTATCAAACAACATTTACGAGGAACTTATCATGGCAAACAAAGGCATGGCATGAATCTACTAATAGCATAAATCAAAAGTCCCTTCTTGACCATGAGCCAAAAGGCACGAGAAAATATGATGGCACCCATGTAAACATGGCAATTATATTCTGATTCATACATGGCGGGAACAACAATAAGTAGGCATGTTGTGAGCTTGAACCACTCACCGAATACATGGCATGGAAAGGCAACCAACAGTAATAATACATGTTTATGAAGCTAAGCATGGCAAGTGCAAGGTCATAGGGTGCATGGAACACTAGCAAAACACATGAGAACAAGTGAACTTAATGTTAACAGTGTGCAACATTTTCAAACAACTTTGGAGCAAGAAGTGAACAATCTACAGCAAGCTATAAATGCAACCAAGGGCATGAATGGATAGAGCAATACATGTAGATCAAAACATGTTTATAGAACATCTCCAGTTATGCATAGAATGATTAGTAGCAACATATTAACATAGCAACAAAATATAACAGAATCATGGAAAGCAACGACAAGTAAAATACTTAACAAGCTCGATTCACTCACCACAAGTCATTGCATGACAAGATAAGCATAGCATCATCAAGAAGACATGTTGGTGAAAACCAACCAACAAGAACAAGTCCATAGCATGCAAGGATCAACTATAGCAAGCTTGGCCATATTGAATAACATGTAAACAATCGCGGAAATATTTTGAAGCAAAAATAGAGAACGAAAATGACATGCTAAACTACTCCATAATTGCAACAAAGGGCATGAATCGATAGACAATAACCACATGTTCAAAACACCCTTACTGAAGTATCTCTAAATATGCATGGATCTCTCTGTAGCATCAAGTTTACATGGCATCAAAATAACAGCAGAACAGGGACTAAAATCAGCAACATCATGATGCCTAGTTTGCATGCTTGTGCTAGTCACCACATTGATCAAAAAATACATGGCATACACTCCGGAAATATGGCATAGCATAGATCAAAACACTTGAAGACTTCAACCTCATAGGATGCCACATCAAACATGGCAAAAATGACAAATGAGCATGTTATAAAGGTTTATGATTAACATTAACATGCACTCTTCCAACGCATTTGGGCATCAAGATGAGCTCAAATGAAAATGATGCAATGAAATTAAATGAAGTACTAATCGAAGCGAACAAATCGACATATTACCCGCAAAAGCAGGCTACGGATGCGAGATATAGCATGGCGAACATGGCATGATTATGCAAAATCGAGGACTTGGCGTTTTGAAATTGACCTCATCCCAGATCTGGATGAAAGTCGTTCCAGTGGTTCGCGGAAGATCCCGGAGAGGAGATTGGCGGTAGAGGCGGGGCGGGAGGCAAGGCGGATCCGGCGAAGCGGCGCGTGGCCGGATCCGGCGAGGAGCCGGCAGGCGGGCCTTCGCCGAGCTGGAGGGAAGGACCGAGGGCGTCATGTGAGCACGGCGGCGAGGATGGCGCAACCATGGCCTTGGCGGCGAAGCGAGCGCGGAGGCGCTTCGCCGGCGAGCCGGGCGGGGCGCAGCGGCAGGCGGCCGGCCGGCTGCTGCCCGCCCGACCCCTCGCGTAGACCTTAGAAGAGTAGTTGTATTTAAAAGTCGGGGGCTTTTCCTGCAGTGGCGGGCAGTTCCGCCTAGTCGGTTCAGCAGAGGCGGAAGCGAGGGTAGGCTGCTGCAAACGTAGGGCTGTGTGATTTGATAGTGAGTTCTTCTGGACAGGTGGGGCCCGTGATTTGACTTGCCATTATCATTTTAACTGCGGCCCTCGACCAGCGTGAGTCTCTGATTCTGACCACCTCCATCGGTGCCTCTCCCAATGCTCCACCATGTAGTAGTAAGGCTGCCTCTTGCATGAGAGCCCACTTCTCCACTTTTCCTTGCCTCTCTTTCCTCCACATATGCAAAATGATAGGCAAATCGCACTATTGTACTTACTTGCTCCCTCAGGTGCATAAACCCACATAGGCATAAAGTCGATGTGGCAAGTTAATCAGAAAGAGACTAGTTTGGTGACCCAAGGAAAAAGCGGTGCTAAGCGCGTGCACCTAGGTGAAAAGACAATTTTGAGTCTATAGCTAATTAAATGAAGAAACTTAGCAACACCATTTCATTGGAAGAGTCACTCCTTGGCAAATGCAATAAATACTAGTACTCCATGTCCCATTATATAAGAACATTTTGACACTACACTAGTTAGTGTAAAAAGCGTTCTTATATTATGAGACGGAGAATCTGAAAAAGATAGAGAAGTAAAAATACACTTATAGCCAACCTTATAGCCAACCTTGTTGTAGTATGAGTGACTAAGTGATGACTATGTATGACATGCCAACATCGGATAGCCTAACACATCGTGTTAAATCTCAAAAGCGCGACCACGGCATAGCATCGTGGTAGGCCGACCATGATCGGCTCTGACAGCCCTTGGATCTAAATCAAGCGATCGCATGATAAGTTGCTGAAAGTTTTAAGAATAACCCTCCAGGATAGGATATTCACCCATAGGTCTAGAATCACACCATGCAACCATTCTATCACAGACCCAAGGGCTCTCGGAAGCTCGTATCATGGGAGAATGGAAAGCCACTACCACTATTGCCTGGCGGATTCGCTCCTACTCTTTCCGCCGTCCGTTAGTACTACCGGTTCGCTCCTAGTCATCCGTCCATTCACATTACGGCGTTCCACTAATCCTAACCCTCCTCCCAAATCCATGGCGTCCCAAATCTCCCGATGGCGGTGAGTACAAGGTTAAAACCATCACCGGCGATGAGTTCGCGTCATCTACCCCATCTTCCATGACCGTGAAAGGATGCCTTTCTTGCTTAGACGCATGTTCAAAAACTCACATGATGAGTGGGTCGTTGGGCTAGATGTTGAGTACACCACGGTCATGGGGCGAGAGAAGGATCTAAAGGGCGAAGAGAGGAAGAAGCCGCCATGATCGGTTTGCGTACATAACGTTTGCTTGGTCTACCACATATGCCATGCCGATGTTGAGTTCGAGTTTTAAGAACTTCCTCGAGGACAAAGCAGTCAAATTGTTCTTGTAGACTTTAAGAGCGACAAAAGAAGTCTTCGTCGGATAGGCCTCGTTGTGAAACCCCTTGACCTCCGGAAGAATCGGCTGGTTCCTCTCGTCGACCCTCAATCCTGACCTGGCGAAACCATGGTTCATCCTTCATACCTAAGCGAAGAAACCTCATTACCGTTTCATCGTCATGCATGGCAGCAAATGTAGTAGATATAGACCACATCCACTACGCTGCAATGGATGACTACCTTTTTCAATATCTACAAGGGTTGGATGAAAGCAACACCAAGTTGGCGGTTCAAGCAAGAAGTATCGGCCAAGAGGAAGAGGGCAGGGCGAAGTCGAGGGGCGTGGGCGAGGACTCCGAGTAAGGTGGCGTGTCGTTGTTCATGGCGGTTCTAAACTTCTAATGCCTTGTCTACGGATTAGTTGCATAGTTTAATTTAGTGCTTAGTTTAATTTGAGGGTGTGTTGTCTTTGAGCCCAGGAACTATGTTATGTTTCTTCTCGTTACTTTAACTCTTGATATGTACATACTAGTACTAGTATTTCTTTAGTAGAATTTAGCACCCCAATTAAGCATACTAGCTTTTTAATAGTACTATATGCATAATTTGGCGGGCGCTCTCTATGTACCACCTTTTTAAAAAATTCAATTTTTGCTCCATGGCGCAATCCATCGATAGTGGAGTACTCTTGTACAAAAGTACATATTTTTAAAAGGCTAGCGTACTATTCATCGGATATATATATATAGCATTTAAATCTCAACCTAGAATGCGTGCATGCATGTAGTAAACCAATCGGAGGAATATAATAAAAATGAGGTGATTTTACCTAGCGATCGTTGGGAGCATGGCTGTCATGCGGTCCCACGTGTCATGATGTACCAAGGCGTCGCGTGTCCCTCTTGAGGCGAAGCAATACTAGTCGTGGTTTGAGATGATGTCGAACGAAGTGTGAAATAATGGTTTGCCGTCAATGCAGGAAGTCTTGACATTGTGATTTGGCGTCTCATTGCTCATTACTAACCTTTGGGCGGTCACAGGTGGGGTCGTCCCCAGAGCTGTTCTCCTTTATTTGATGCTTGACACGTCGACCGGTTGCTATATGTCCCACATGTCGGTGGCGAATCAAATTCATGAAAGGGCGTCGGGGGGTATACTACAAAATTCATGAAAGGGCGACTTAGTTTTGGAAAAATCTGTTTTCACGTCGTACCCACTAGGGTTTATAGGGCTCATCTAAAAAACATTCGTTTTCCGTTTTTGAAATCTCAATTCTAGTACTCCCTCCTTTCGGTTTATAAGGCTCAATTCAAAATCTCACCAACCAAGGTAGATGGTGATTGGTGGAATACCTTTTGGGTTTCAAAAGCACCCAATTAATGCTCTTGTTTTCTTCAAAAGTATGTTTACCAATGCATTAATTGCAATGCATGCATGCATAAATTACATGCATTGTCAATTTTCTCTTAATACTTGCATGCAATGATTTAATGCAGGAATCTGAACATGTGATGGGAAACAACCAAATTGAGCCTTATAAAATGGAAAAACTAAAATTTTGAGATAAGCCCTATAAAGGAAAGGATGAGTACTATACTATGCGTACCATTACAGGTTGGATTTGGTGCGTTAGATCACCCGAACAAGCGATGTCAAGGAAACTAACCAATACATGTACAAGTTCATGGAAATTTAGTGGTCATTCATGCATTCGTTCTAATTAATGCCTCGGTAAACATAACTTCTTGAGAAAGCAGGCGTACTATGCAAACTACTAAATTAATTCGACCACTCACGTCTACCTTGGTTGGAGAGATTTGAAATTGAGCCATAAACTGGAAAGGAGGGAGTAGTAACTTTTCTCTCGATTACTATTTGTTGCCTTGTATAGATGCAAAATGTATTTTTTATAGTGGCCTTTTATAAGTAAATAGAGGTACTAACCAAAGTCGTAGTAGGGACGAGAGTAAGCAGAGGGTAGTAAAATTTTCTCCTCGTCTTTGGAGCCACAGGCGTGGGCAAGGGAGGCGTAAAGGGTGCAGTGGTACTCAGCTTCACCTCATCCTGCGAACCACCGCTGGTGGGCGGGGAAGGGCGTACTAAGCAAGTTTCTCCTCATTCTGCGAGTTGTGGGACACATCAAAGTACTCCGGTGTATAGAGCCTTGCCTCTAAGGTAGGCCCCACATGGTTTGCCTCTTTTTAATTTAACATAACGTCAAATCGCAATTTTTTGTTCACCCATGGTGGCGATCCTCCCTCCACCATGTGGATAAGTAGTACCGTGCCAAATTACCACGTGGGCTGCTATTTTGTCTGAAATGAGCTCCACCGTGTGCCATGGTGGGGTTGGGAAAGAGTCGGGATCGTGCGCCTGCGTGCACCTCTTCTCGTGCCCGTCCCCCACCTACTGTGTGTGTGAGAGAGAGAGATACAAACCCTAGACATTCGCCGTCCATCCCCATGCCTCCCCGGTCCGACACAGTCACCACCCGGCACCATGCCGCCTCCTCCTCACCTTATCTCTCATATTTCTCGCTCCATTTTTTATACAAGGGCCACTATCAAAATTAAATTTGTAGATATACAAGGCCACTAACACTAATCGATGCTATATTAATGGTGTTTGCCTCGTGGTACTAGCAAAGGAGGACATTAATTATACCTTGCATCATCGGAGTTTGTAAAAATGCATCTTGATGTACCGTGCAATGCCGTGCATCTTCTAGTCCATGAAAACAACACATGGCAAAATTCCACGGGACGAGGTTTCAATCTGTTGGAGGGCTGTTTGGATCTTGCAGGGTAGCCAAAATATTGGCGACCCTTTTGTCCATGCCTTTGCCACCGATGAGCGAAACAGCTCGGTGCTCATCTTTCATGCATCCTCCGCGTGCACATTGGAGACAAGCTCGCCGAGTGTGTTTTTAATCCCACACCCCGAGCCGCCGCGGAGAGCGCGACCCAAAATTACACCATCCAACCATAGCCGCCACATTATGACAACAACTCAACCAACGATGAAATTCCAAAACACGTAGATAAACAGATATTTCATATAAACACGGCGGAAATCATATAAAATACCGGTTTTCACAAACATGGGATTTCATTACATTCAAATGAACTACGCGGTGCTAGTTACGGGACCTGGTATATAATACATGGCCTAAATGGTGCCCCGATCGATTTGTGTTCCTCATGTCGGAACACGATCACGGACTGGGGGCCCGGTATATGCCACAAGGGCGGCTCGCTTCCCGCGACCAACTGATATCATTGGCTAGTGCGAAGATGATGGTGGCGGCACGGTTCGAGTTCATCACGACCACTACTTCACCATGCTGCCGCTTCGAGTTCATCTAACATTGACCTCTTAGTGGAGCCCATGCGGGTGCGAAGGTTCCAACAAAAGGATCCGCAAGACACCTGCTTCTGTTGGCGTCACCTCCGTGGTGGCCTTCATGGGACCCAGCGCGGCGGCCTCCGTGTTCTACTTCTCCTCGATGATGCGGAGCGGGCGCTGCCAGACTTCGTTGCTCTCCGCACTAACCCTCGCTGCTTGCATGCACGGCCGCCCGGCATGAGTCTGGCCCGGAAGCAGAGCGGGGCGGCGTGGATGCGCAACACGTCGCCGCTTTCGTCGTCGGTGGCCTTAGCGGCGAGTTCTGGTAACTTGGCTTGGCTTGGCCCGGCCCTCGGGCGAGGAAGGAGGTGGATCGGCGAGGCATAGCTCGTATCCGGCAACTACCACCGGCTTGATGCGGAATAACTACTCTTCGTAAGCCAATGTAAGTGGACAAAATGGTGGAGGAGATAGGGCGGCGGAGGTGTGCGATTCTTGGCGGCGTTTGGCCTCGTTAAAATAGGAGATTAAATAGGCGGCGGGGGAGGGCTCGGCCGGCGTGCGTTTCGCCGGCGAGTCATGAGCGATGTGTCGAGTGGGTTTCTCGGCTTCCACAGGCGGGTTTCATGGGCGTTTGAATGGGCGCAGGCGTGTTGGCGGGCGTGCGCGATGGCGCCCCGACTCGACCTAGGACACCGCGCCGTTCTTCCACGACATTGGGCTCTTTGGGTGCATGGCCTGCATGTGATGACCGTGAGCAGCGCCTGCGGAAGAAACTTTGGTGGGCCGGGCGGTCGACGGGCATTTCATAAACCGATGATTGTTCATTGAGTGGGCGTAATCTTTTCATGTAGTTAAGCATTTGTCTTGCATAGTGTCTTTGGCATGCGGGCGTCACGAGTGTTGCGTGCGTGCAAGGTGCATTCGGTGTTGCATGCATGTGTGCGTGCGTGCGTGTGTTTTGTGTGCGTATGCGTGTCGGTGTTGCGCCAGCGGCGTGCGGTGTATGTTATGTGTACATGTAGTGTTGCGCCTACCATGCGTGTGTGTCTTCGTGGCGTGCATGTTACGTGCGGGGTGGGGCTACGTCGGTTGTGACTTTTCATCTCGGTCATTAGATTTTCCAGCGGTGGATCGAAATCAAGGGCCTCCGGTTTATATCAAACTCCACCCCTCGAGCCACCAGCCACCACCGGCGAACCATCCACCCCGCAGCCAGGCCCGACCTCCCTCCCGAAACCCTCCCCACCGCTGGTCCGGCCCCACGAGTGGGCCACATATATGATCTTGAGATTTTATGAAGTCACCATAGGTGCCTCGTAGTCGGTGGAGCGTCTCCTCCCTGAGCGTACATGGCGGAAAATACTGAAATTAACACAATGATAAATCGAGCACGGGACTTTAACCTTGGTGGGCTCAGAAACCACTATCCTCTAACCATCCAACCACATGTTGGTTAGCACAACAAAATGTATGTGGTGGCCGTAAGTGTAATCGACAAAATACGGGCATCAGCCAATCAAAATCCGTCTGTGTCATCAACAAAATATGGAGCGTTCGTGAGCTAGTCTGCCATTGTCAATGTAGTCAATAAACGAGAAAACTACACAACGAAGCGGATAACACGAGGACCCAAAGAGTCGCCCAATTGTTTTTTAGTTTCGAGACGGCGCCAATCGCTGTTGTCTGTGGCTTGTGGCTCAGATAGCCCACGCCACGCTTTTATTAAGCACATGACGAGCCCAAGAGATATAGTTTTTCTTCTCGAAATTGATTTGCCCAGCTTTTTCTTTTTGGAGAATACCAAAACCGAGGCCTACTTGTTTTCCTCATTTCGCCGGGCTGCAAATCTTTCAAGATGAGGAGGGATGTAAGTAGTAAGAAATGGGCTTCCTTAAAATGGGCTATAAGTTGTAAGAAATGGGCTGTAAATTTTAAACCAAAGCCAATGGGTATTGCATTAAAATATCATTTTTTTCAGGATTTCTCTACACTCTACTCTTATAAAAACCAAAGCCAACTAGCAATTACATTAAAATATCATATTTTATCACACAAGATAAACTACTCATACAAATGCATCTTCATGTTCCATGCAACGAACGGGCATCTTGCTAGTTAAGATTCTAAATTTCATTCATTTTTTTGCGGAGAATTGTTTTTTGAATTTTATTTTGATATAATTTTTTGAAAATTATTTTTAACGTGACTCGAAATTTCATGATCAAAGAGTTTGGACCCCACCGAAATATGCAAAATTTCGTTGAATTTTTTAGCAGTGCCCAGAATATATGGTCTGTAATGCTAATAAAAAGAATATGGGCTTCAAATATCCTTAAGAATTAGCAAATGGGCTGTAAATTATTGAAATAATGGCTAATGGGTTGTATGCTGTTTTCCATAGATTTGGAGCCTGACTTCTGGGCCTATTAGGTTGACGATGACGCTGTCCTAAAAAAAATTTGACGCACACGAAAGGCTTTGTCAACTTAGTCAACACACACGAGTGACTGTTGGATGTCCATCCAACGGCCGTCGTGCTTCTTCAACCTCCGATCTTCCCGCCCAATTACCAAACCAGACGCCAAGGGATGCTCGCTTCCTCCCGTGGCTGGCCGCCGCCAGCCATCCTCTAACCACCCACACATCTCGTTATTTTCCGTGACGCCACCACCTCAAGCCGACTACGCTGTACTCCTCACAGGGCATCCACCGCGTGGCTTTGCAGCCTGTGGTTCTTTCCGGCCTCGCCTGGCCCACTGCTGTTGTGCTCTGCTGGCGAGGTCAACATGGTCAACAAACAACAGCCATCAAGAGGCCGACAAGAGGGGCCCACATAGGGAAATGCCTCCTTATTACGCACAAAATAATGATTCCTCCACCAGATAGCCGGGACCCACCAGAAGGGCCTCTGTATTTCGCAAAAAAACGTTACCCTCCTGCACCTTTGGACCCACCAAAGTGCCTCCTTATTATGCACAAAATGAATACTTCCCGCTAGCGGGACTCACCTTCATGGGAGCTCGACTTAGGGCCTACTAAGTTGATGAGGACGAGGGCTTGGTCAACTTAGTCAATATAAACGATTCTAGCTCTAGTGATCTGACGATGTCCATCCAACGGTCAGTAGTGCTTCCAACCTCCGGTCTTCGCTTCTAGCGCCCAAAGCAGCACCGTCGTGCCGCATGCTCCTACCTCCCGTGGCCGGCTGTGATGCGCCGCAGCCTCACCGCCCCTACTACTCCCATCGCTAGCCGTGCCATCCTCTACTCACCCACACCCCGTTATTCGGGGCGACGGCAGCCTCACACCATAGTCGAACCAAGGAACCTCAGATTCTCTTGACGGGCATCCATCTGTGCTTCTTCCCTGCTCAAGATCGTCCCCTTCCTAGGCTCTCGCGGTCGCCCACCGTCGTGGTGCTCTCGCACGGTGTGGTCAATGTGGAAACGACCGACTTCCATCGGAAGAGTACTGTATGTGGAGAGGCTGACAGCTGGGTCCACAACGGCCGCAAGGAAGTGCCTCCTTATTACGCCGAAAATAATTATTCCTCCACCGACAGCAGGGACCTACCGACGGGTTGTCGGTGATTAAAGTAGGGGTACCTTAGTACTCAACTTGTGCACGGCAATCGAGCCGCCTGCAAGGCTTGCCAGCGCCCGCCAAGACCCTCCGCTATTTCCTATTACCGCCATTCAAGAACAAAGTATCAACTAAGAAGATAAGGCCCCGCAAGAGGAGCTTGCCGAAGTGAAAGTGCTATATCGACTAGAGGGGGGTGAATAGGCGATTTTATGAAATTTTCACGAGGAATTTGCCGTGAGGAAATTCCTAGCTAAGAACTATTTGCAGCGAATAAGTACTCGAGGTAAACATAACAGACACACACATAGTCAAGATGATGAAATGAAGACTAGAACAGAGTAGTGAAGCGAAACACAGTGATAACAAGATGAAGACAAACAGATCAAGAAATTGAACGAGGAATTTGTGAAAGTCTTCAACAAAGTCATCAAGCACAGATATGAACAAATGCAACATGTAATGAGGAAATGAATGAGTTGAGGAAATAGAACCACCAGCAGGAAGACAATGATTTGTAAACCAGCCCAACTGCTGTCTCAGCTTGTATGTCCGTTGAGCGGTTGAGTATTTATACTGAGGACACAGCCCCGACACCCAGCCTCGAGCCGCAACTCAGACACCCAGCCTCACCGATTCTCCTTGAACTAAGACCACGCAGCCTCGGCCCAATCACTGTGGTAAGTCTTCGTGTGACTTCCAAACCTTCACGACTTGGTCACTCAACATCCACAATTCCTCTTGATGCTCGAGACCTTGACGCCTAACCGCCCTGAAGAAGCATCCTTCAAAGGTAATAAGCATCGGATCCACGCAGGATCAATTTCTTCAAAGGATGCTCAATCACTTGGGGTTTTGTGGGGTTTGGTTTTTGGGATTTTCCTCACTTGATGATTTTCGCCAAAGTCCTCAGAGGATGGGTTGCTCTCAAATGACAAGTGTCAAGTTATCTCGAGCAGCCAACCAACCATGGTTGTAGGGGCGGCTATTTATAGCCTAGGAGCAGCCCGACATGATAAGACATAAATGCCCTTCAATGATACAACCGATAGGTGGATAAGATATTTTGGTCCGCCAAGCAGCAAAGACAAAGAACGGTCGGAAATTTGACTTTCAAAGTCCTCGTGCTATCATGTTCTCATCAGGTAGGCATTCAGACCGGCGAATTCCTTAACTCTCAGAGAAAGTCATCAAGGACTATAAGAACTGCAAGGCTTCACATCAAGAATTTGACTGAATCAGATGAGATTTCCAATGGCTTCACTCAAGGGATTGGTAGGTGCAGGATTTTGAGTTGAGCATCACATGGAAATTTTTCCTTAGTATTTCCTCAATTTCTTTAACAAAGACGTGTTTTATGACTCAAGAAAGAGAAAATGAAACTACGAAACAAAAGTCTTCACGCTCATATTCCTCGAATGAATATCAAGTCTTCATGGTCACACCAATTTCATCACTTTCAAAGTCTTCGTAAAGTCTTCGTAATATCAAAGTCTTCAAAAGAACTTCATTTTTAGGGTCGACTTTTCTCTCGTAAATATCAAACTCCTCATAGACTTATAGACCTCGTACACTCACAAACGATTGGGCCATTTAACCTATAAGTCTTCAATACACCAAAATCACTAAGGGCACTAGATGCACTTACAATCTCCCCTTTTGGTGATTGATGACAACATAGGTTAAGTTTTCAACGGGATAAACATATGAAGTGTAAATACTAATATTGAGGAATTTGATTGCAAGATATAGAAGAACTCCCCTAATATGTGCATAATGAGGAATTTGCTTTTGAGGCAAGGCACATTTGAAGAATTGAATCATGGAGAACTCCCCTATATCTTGTAATTCATACACGATTTGATATATATACTATGAAGAATTTGAAATGCATGATGAAATATGGTGCCTCGATGAGATTCAAAGATGCGGCAATGATATTTAACGAGGAATAAGCATGCGAATAGCACATCAAAAGTATCGAGCTCAAATATCACATTCGAGCTTAGTGCTTCAAAACATCGAGCATAATATGTATCAAAATCAGAGCATCGAGCACGATCAAGAGTATCGTAGCACAGGCAAAGTCAAGACAATGCACCGCTCAAAAGTATCGTGGCACCATCGGATTTAAGATTACAACTCGATCCAATAAAAGTTTCGAAGAACGAGAGTTGTAACTTAATAAAACGCCCATAGTATAAACCCGCTTGAAGACTAACTCAGATTTCTCCCCTTGTCATCAAATGACCAAAAGGATCGAACCGAGGACTAACGCTCAAGATATTCAAGTCGATGGAGGAGCGCCAAGATTGTCGGGTTGGTTGTGAAGTAGGGCCCGCCGCAGTTGTCGCCCAAATCTTCATATTCATCCGCTTATGCCGATGAAGAATAAACCGCCACCAAATCAGAACTTTGACTCTTTGAATTTCTTCTGAGGTGGTGCGCATCATCATAAGTTTCAAGACCCATAGTCTTCAATTCTCCGCTGAATAGACATGATTCGAATAGCCCAAAAGGTTGAGGGTTTCATGAAGGTAGTATCGTTTTTCTTCACCGCATTATGCGCTTGAGGTCATATTGTGTAGAATTGCAGCAAATTGGCGCTGACCCATTTCTGATTGCGATCAACCTTCCGATGAAGACCGAGGAGTAACTTCACGATCACCATCACCCGGTGCGCGTGGGCTTGAGGTTGTTGCTTGGTTGAGGTATTTATGCGAGATCATGCGAGCGTAATCGCCATTGGTGGAGTAAGATGCAGCCTTGAAACCGACCATCCAATGGACGAGTGCCTTCATCAATTACACGCCTGCCTTGCCCTTGTCATCGATGTTGAAATTGGTCGCTTGAGGATTTCAATGGCGGCAGAAGCTGCCATGGTTCAGAGTGTCACCTTGTAGTTCAAAGGAAGATCTCCTTATGAATCTCATGATCCAAGGCGATATGGCTTCAACTCAAAAGGTGACATTGCAATATTAGCCGAGTCCTCATGAAGAAATCATGGAAGTTGACGAACGCCATGAATGATATTGAAAAGCATGTTCTTCATGATGCCAACGATGTCTTCGCATTTGAGTCGTGGCCTTTGATTGGACTCATTGTCTTCGCTAAGATTCTATACACATCCGAGGCACATACAAAGAAATCCTTGACGAGGAATTTGGTTCGAGGGGCTTGGCCCGCTTCAATGGCTTCATAAGCACTTGCATAAGGTGATCGACATTTCACGCTCATTGTAGAGGCAACGAGCGATTCATGGGGAGGATCAAGAGGAAGGACACGAAGCAATTCATTGTTGGTGCCTTGTAGTGAGTATTTTCAGTCATCCAATCTAGAACCCATGAGTTGATGTCTTCAAGATCTCCGTGATGTGCGGTGGCATAGAACTCAAGAATGAGTTCTTCATTCCACACATATATCGCTGCATAAATTCAGCAGTTCTCAGACAGGAAGAACACGAGTAATCGGCTCGGCACGGCAAAGGATTCCATGTCCACATGAGGAATATGCTCATGGTCGAAGATCTTGTCCTTGTCAAATAGCACCGAGGAATAGAAGTTTGCTTGAGTTGGAGTCCGTAAGCGCCTTTTCCTCATTCGAGCAGAATCATAAGGATTGTAAGTAGTGAAGAACACGTGCTCGTAAAAGAGTCTTCAGCCTTTGAATTTCGCTTGCTTGAGAACGATTCTTTGGCTTGGGCAGAGGAATATCGTGATTTGCAAGACAACCTCTCGAATCGCGAGCTCGTGTTCTTCAGTCGAGGAATTTCTGGTTCCTCTCCTTGTGCAGCTTTGAGGATCAAGAAGGTTCTTCAATACTTAGTGGCTGGAATTCTTCGCTGACGACGATGTGGGATGAGTTTCTTCAGAGCCCATTTGAACAAGAGTAGTCGGTGATCGAGGAACTTGTTGAATCGGGAGGAAGAGAGGAGTATTGGGGTGCCGATTTTCCCAAAAGTCATCGCTCATCATAGGTGTAGTGCACCCAATATCCACGCTCTTCATCTTTTTGCACTTCTCAACACCGCCTCTTCACCGTGAACCGAGGCACGGATGAGGAAGCAACAGGAGTTCAAGGAAAGCTTCCACTTCAATTTCTTCATCGTGTTCAAGTAGCAACAGATTGATTTTCTTCATCCGATCCACTTGGGATCGTGTATCTTCTCCAAAGGGAACAATTTCTTGATGACATGGAGGAAATGGAATGGCATCGATAGGATTTTCAATCGAGCTGGTCATTGGCTTCATTTTCTTCGCAACAAGAATTTGACGCGGATGCCTTCCCTTTTTTCACCGCCTGCTTCAGTTTGTCTTCCACTTCAAAGGAGGAAGAATTGAGTTGGTTTGGCAAGAGATGAGGATTGTGGTATTTCCTGCACAACGGTGCGTTGTTTGTTTCCTTCAGATTCTTCAGCGCACTACTAGTGGATGCCCCGGGAATTTCTTCATCAGCCCTGAACTTGGCATCAAGACGCGAAAGTCATTTAAAGGGATGTTTTCAAAGGTGAAGATTCTTCAAAGAGGATTTTCTTTTGGATGGAGCTGCAATAGGAATTTTGTTCGCCGAGTGATTAATCTCACCTTGGCTCCTTGCCAATCAGATTGTAAGCATCAAAACCTTGCCGAGTGCTTGGATTTTGATTGAGCTTTAAGAAGTTCTTCAGAGCAAGTTGATGATGTTTTTCCGTAAGCTTCTTTCCGCTTTTGCTCTTCAATTCACGAGCCTTTTTCAAATTTCCATTTCTCCGAGATGAAATGGTTCAAAGATATGACTTTGACCGGGTCTGCATCCGAAGAGGAGTGTGTGGATCCGATGCCATAGGTCAATGAAGTCAAGGATCTTCTTGATCCAAAAGCAGAGGCACACTTGTTCTTTGGCTCTGGCCTTTGGTCCTTTCTCGATGATTTCTTCAAGTTCTTCATCGAGGCTTCATCATCAGGGAACGTTGAATGCAACCTGCTTTTTTGGACTTGGCCGAGACCCGCGTTGCTTTTGTCTTCGCAGAAATTTTGAGGACATTCGCAAATGAGGAACTTCAAACACCAAACCGAGAAGCCCCGGTCCTTGACAAGTAGCCGATGCACAGTGTTGAGAATTGGAGGAGTCCGAGGATTTTGCATGAGCAGGAGCCGAGGAATTTGCCGGAGGGCGCGGCCGAGGAACGGGGTGAGGGGCCGACGGGAAGCACTTGGCTTATGGGTGCTTTTTGGCATTGATTTCCGGCTGACCGGGGCTTAGCAGCGCAGAGCAAAATCCTCATTGAATTTCTCACCCCTTGGCCGCCTTGCCAATTTGGCTTCACGACCATTTTAGGAAAGTCTTCACCACTCTTGATGCTAGGATCGGAGGCCAAAAGCCAAAGGAGCCTTGGGCATAGAGGGTTCAAAGTAATTTCCTCATGTACTTAGGAGTGACATAGCGGTATTCTCCCCATTCCGTGCCCATCTTCTTTCTATCCTCCAATGCGATTTGGCTGATTTTTGGTCCCTTGCCAAATTTGATTCATCGGAGTCTGATATTTCCTCGAATCTCAAAGGCCATGACTTCCGTTTTTTCCTCCTTTCGGGTCTCTTGCCTTCCGCCATTTTCTTGTGAGGAATTTGAACAATAGAGCACTCAAGAAGTATGCAGTTTTTCTTCAAGGAACGCCCAATGAGAAGTTGATGAGAACCTAGTGATTCAGAAAATGACATGAGTACCGGAAAGAGTGTAGGTGCGAGCAATTTGGAGAGGTCAATGCCCTTCAAGATTTTTCAAAAGAAGCCCAATGAGCCTTGAGGAACTTACTAAGCTTGCCTTAGGTTCCAGAGTTGTGGATTGAAAACCGAAATTGAGGAATCTTGAAGAAATGAATGCTTAGGAGATAAATCAAGAACATATAGTGTGAGGTGTTCATATGTGAAGATTTTGAAGAGTAAAACACTTTGAAGATTTTCAAAGATTTGAGAATCAACGAAGTAATAAAAGTGACTTTTATTCCCGAATCAAGAACACAAAGAGATGAACCGAGTGAAGTTCGCACGTTAGATCTCCCACGCCTAACTTGGCGAGGAAGACACACCCGGGGCGGAGTGAAGATTTCAAGGCGGAGTACCACAGGGAGGTCGAGGCAAAAGCTTTTCCTCACCGGGCGGGAAAGGGCGGCCGGGTTTGAGGGAGCTCAGCGAGAAGCGACGAGGAGTAAATGAAGTGAGGAGGGTAAAGGGTATTTATAGCCACGGGAAAAACGTTTCCAAGATTTTGGGACAACATGCCCCGCCTTTCTCCTTCACGCGACGTGTCACCCACGATCGCGTATGAGATCGTGATCATGGGTGATTAAACTAATACATCGGGATGGAACGGTTTGAGCGAAAACCAAAATTTTGGATAGGATTTGTTTAAAAGGTGTCGCAATTTCTTCACTATCAAGGACTAGTGAAGACTTTGAACAGTTTCAATCGTAACGCATGAAGAATTTGTGAATAGATTGGATTGATAAGCATAGAGGGAAGGGTCCATCACATTCACTTAGGTAAATCGAACTTGAAGAATTAGCAAAAGTGAATGTAAGAGGACATAAACTCTATAAATATATATATATATAGCCAACGAAGAAAGACGAAAATGAAGATTTTGCAAAGTTGAAGAATTTGAAAAACTGAGGAATTTCAAAATGAGGAAAAACTCAAATTGAAGATTTTCAACTTTTGTGGTATGGCCACGATAAGAATGATGATTTACAGCTGATAATTGTCGAGGGTTCCGAGAATCAAATACTTCATTGATTTCTTCACACTTAGAGTGTTATTCCTCATTGATTGAGGAAAACGCTTCTTCATGTGTTACATCTAAGTCATCAATTATGCATAAGGGTTAGGATGTATGTCCTTTTCAAAGAACATTCAAGATTCTAAGATATTTAGCTCACACCGCAACTTGCTAAATCTCTTCCATCCAAGGGCTTGGTGAAGATATCACCACTGTCTTCCCTTCACATGCTCGATGGAGATGTCCCTTCAACACATGATCACGGAAAATGATGACAACGATGTGCTTAGTCTTCGAAATGGAACTGGTTGTGAGCAATCTTGATGGCACTCCATTGTCGCAGAGGAGAGGCACATTCTTCACGCTGACGCCATAGTCCTTGAGGGTTTGTTCATCCAAAGCATTGAGCCAAAGATGAGCCAAAGAGAATGTATTCAGCTTCGAAAGACAAGGATACACAATTGCTTCTTCGAGGACCAAGACAAAGATCGCCGAGGAAATGACAAGTGCCGATGTCGATTTTGGGTCCACACGATCACCAAAGATAGTCGAGTTAGAATATCCAATGAGATCAAAAGGAAGCCCTTTGGGGTACCATAATCCTAGTGTTGGAGTGTGAGCTAGATATCAAAGAATATGCTTCAAGCCTTATGGGTGATTCCTTCCAGCTTGAAATCGGGCCACATGCAAACACTAACATTATATCCGCCTAGATGCACAAAAGTATAATAAAGAACCAATCATGGAGCTATACCTTGTGATCAAGTCAAGACCATTTTCATCGGCATAGATGACCATTTGTGGGCATAGGAATTTTGACCCTTTGCAATCTTGATGCCAATTTCCAAGACATCTTTGAGGTATTTCTCCGGATATGAATATGCCATTATCCGATTTAATTTGAAGACCTAAGAAGAATTTCAACCTCCCATCATAGACATTTGATATTCTTCACTCATCATATAGGCAATTCATCACTATATCGCTGGTTAGTACAACCAAAGATAATATCATCAAATATATTTGGCACACAAACAGCACCATCATATGATTTAGTAAATAGAGTAGGGTCGGAACGGTGTGGCCATTCTTCACGAAGAATTCCTTCAAGGTGTCATACCACCCGAGGGGCTTGCTTGAGGCCATAGAGAGCCTTATTTAGTCTCAAGACTTTGTCGATTCTTGGGATTTCAAAACCCGGGGTTGAGTAACAATACTTCTTCCTCAAGCTTACCATTGAGGAATGCACTTTCACATCCATTTGATATAAGATGATATCATGATGGTTAGCATAGGCAAGTAAAATGCAATAGCCTCAAGTCCAAAAGGTGCAAAAGTTTCATCGAAATCAACCTTCAACCCTGTAGCCTTGAGCTACTAGTCGCGGCCTTATTCCTCACAACGAGGCCATTTTCATCTTGCGATTTCTGCCGACGCCGCCGCAAGGCCGCCGGGCAAGGTCGCCGATGTCCGAGGTCATTGCCTTTCCTTCCTTCTACCGGGCTTTGCTCACTCAGCGCCCCAAGTCGGGTCGCTGACGCTGCTGACCAAGGTCGGGACGAGTCACGCTGTTTTCGTGGCGCCGCGCAGCGCGCCGGAGAGGGTTCTGGCCAAAGATGCCAACAAGATCAGAGCTGAAGTCGGACGCAAGCAAGATCGAATTCAGAGGGAAGCAACTTACCATCGGGCGGGGTTGTCGCATGAGTACGGTTCGCCGAACTGCCACTGCGGAACTCACAAGCATGGCGGTTCACTGTTCGCCACTTTCCACGCTGCATGTCCTGGTGCACAGCCGTTGATCAGGCCGCCGCCATCGACAGATGAGGTGAGGCTGCCTTGAGCGGAAGAACCCGCCACGTTAAGCGGCGTTAGAGATCGGAGGCGACGAGCCCTCCGATCGCCATGACTTGAGGCGCACACGGCCGACCGAGGTCGAAGCGATTCGACCGATGGGACCAACCGGGCGGCCGCCGTACCAAGTTCGGGGTCAAGGGCGGCAGATTGACCTGGGCCAGCCAAGGAGACATTTTCACGAGAAGTAGGTCTTCCGCCACATCTTCACCGATTTCACCACGATGGGCGGGGTGGTTGTCGGTTGGCCGGGCCAGATCGATGGTGCCGTGATCAGGCTGCTACAAGGCCGGCAGCCCGAGTGCCGAGCCGAGGAGAAGAACTCCCACAAACTCGAGGGGTGGAGAACGCTGTAGCCTCGCACAGGTGGCGACATGAGAGAAGCACCACCGCATTGGGGGTGAGGCAGGCGTCAGCAGCTATGAAACTCGAGGAAGGAACGGAAGAACCCGCCGCTAGGAGCCCCAAGCCCACATGAGATGCGAGCGAAGATGACCTGCTGCCTCACTGGCGCTGGCCGGATTCTCTCGCCAACGCTGGACGGGCTCACCAAGTCCGCCGAGAGGCGGCGGTTTGGCGGCGAACTCGATGTCCTCAGCCCCACGTCCGATCCGGCCCCATACGCCGGAGCGCGAGGCGTGGGGCGCGGGAAGAAGATCTCATCGCCGGGCGAGGAAGAACGCTCGGGCTCGTGGGCAAAGAAGAATGCCGTGCGCGGGCGGCGAAGCCGAGGAAGGCAAGAGAGCGGGAGGGGTGCGCGGTTGCCGTTGCCGCTTCCGCTTACTTATAAGCCCCACGGAGAAGCCGAGGGGACGACGGGGATTAATCGCGCCGCGGCCCCACGGCGCTTCACGATAACTCCCCACGGGTTATCGCGCAGAATAACGGGGATGCCAACCGCCCCGCCGCGATGATCCGCCGGAGCCGAGGCGGTAATGGCGGGCCCCACCTAGCGTCTGCCCCATTACGCCACGGTGGGCGTATTGTGCTATCGCTTCCACATGGCACCACGCGACAAGACCGCCTCTATAAATGGCAGGAGAGGCGAATCGACACGCCGCCGTTTCGCCACGACGATAGCGCGGCTCCATGCGGGCCACCCGACCGGCCGAGGCGGTTCAAAGACGCGGCGGCCGACCAGAGTCGCACCGCAAAGACGAACCGCCGGCCCCACGAGGCGGCGCTCACCGCCGGCCAAATTTCGGGACTAATGTCGGAGTAATGGGCCTGGGTAGGCCGACTCCAGACCCAAGATCTTTCACAGCATCGGCAGGCCGCTACTCACCGAGTCCTACCGGCGACCTTCGGAAGGCCGGGTCCGCTACTGGGCAACCTTTGAGAAGCCGAGTCCTTAGACGGCACTGAATCAAGCCGACCGGCTTATGATTTCAAGGGGCCGACGTGAGAGTCCCGTGACCCAACACGGCGATCGATGGGTACGGCCCCGACGCGTCCGCCCCTCAACCCCACGAGGAGAAGGCGGCTATAGTGAGTCACACACGGAGATCTCCGACGGCGCTGCATCGTTGCCACGCCCCCTCGACCAGCATTAGCAGCACAAGTACTCGGCTCCACGATGGCGGGCAGGTACGCCCGAGATCGCCCGCCCTGGCCGCTGAGAGAGAAGAAGATGGCCGACGACTCAAGACGTGCCCCGCTGGAGTCGGCTCCAGAGCCGCGCCAGGGCCCCACAAGCCATAAACCAGATTGGACGGGAGGGCGACAAGATTGCCCCGACACAGGCGGCGATCGTTCCCACGCACCTCGACAGAGCTTCAAGCCATCGAGTGTCAAGAGACACTGCTGTGCTCACTGAGCCCGCCAACATGCCCCGGCTTCAAGCGGGAGGACGACATAAGAGAGACTGACGGCTGGGGCCACGCCCAACAGATATCACAGACTTCGGGGTAGGCCTATAAACCCCCTGAGCACCCATGCAAAGGGTTCGCCCAGATAGATTCAGACACATAGCAAGAGGGGAAAGAGCTAGCCTTGCTCCTCCCCCGCCTCCCAAACAGCTCAAGGAGCACCTTTGTGCTATCATACCAGTGACTGCGGAGACCCCCGCAGAGCGCCAGAGGTGCTATCTCCTCGAGAGCCCCGGCTAGGGTAAGATTCGGGCCATATGTTCACGCTCATCCTGCTTCCAGCACCGGCGACGCTCTACCGGCCCCCACCATGATAAGCCACCATATGTCGATCCAACCCCCGACAACCGGAGGCGGAACAACAAAAAAGAAAGGCTAAGGATGTGCAAAGCCGAGCATTCCGAACGGAGGCGGTTCGACAAGGCCAAAGTCGATGACTCGGGCGAGGTCAGGTAGCCACCGACAGCAGGATGGCTGCGTAAGCGGTATTGCAAGATCCACCGCACCAAGGGCCATGATCTCCAAACCTGCAAGAAAGTCGAGCAGACATGAGCTACAAAGTTGAGCAAGCGCCGCGACAAGGAGAGAGCCCAGGAGGGGCGGAGGATCCGCAAGAAGCTTCCGCCCGGGAGGGCACTGCGGAGAAGTAGCTGCCGCCAAGAAGGAGACAAGCCCCCGTACGCGCATATGACGAAGATGAAGATGAGGATGATGAGATGGAGGAAGATGAGATCGATGACCAAGAGTTTCGTGGTTGGGCAACGGTGTCAGGCGTCGGACTGGTGCTCGCACACGCCGCACCGCCAACCTGCAAAGTGGTGCGAGAAGTGAACGAGCGGAGCCGTCCGTCGAGTCGCGCAAGCCTCCTCAAGTGGTCCAGACGCCCATCATCTTCGATGTTGAGGATCACCCCGATCGATCACCGCGGTCGGTGCTTGCTAATGTTGGTCTCACTAACCATCCGCAACCTCAAGGTCACCAAGATGTTGGTTGACGGCGGGCCGCCTGAATCTGATTTCTCCGCAAGGCTCAAGAAGCTCCATCCCCGACAACAGCTCAAGAAACCGTACCTTTCAAGGGATAACCGGGAGGAGCAAGCCGAAGGGGAAGATCACACCGCTGACGCTTTGGCCGAGCTGAATTTCGTGACAGAGAGGGTCACGCTGATGTTGCTGATTTCCCTATTGCTCTACAATGGTATACTAGGCCGCCCAGCCGCTGTTCGGGCAACCACGCCTACAATGTGCTCAAGATGCTGGTCCGATAAGTGTCATTTCGGCCCAAGGTGACAAGAAGGATGCACTTATCCGCACCGACAAGATCTACCGAAGCAAAGAGCCGCCACGAAGCGAAGCCACTTGTCATTGCCCCCGGGAAGAAGAATGCCAAGTCCGCAAGAGCAGTTTAATGCCCACTCCAAGCGCACTCTCCGAGTGCTGCGCTACCGCCGAGGACGCACCATCGAGCTCCACCGCAAGCGCAAGAAGGCAAAGGCAGCTTCACGAGAGACCAAGAAAGTGGTCGCCAGGAGGACCGCAGACTGGTGGTACCTTCACCATCGCACACGCTTGATCCTAAATAGAAAGCACGCCGTTGCTTTTCTCATGCGGCGAATGTCGGCGTGTTTGCATGGCAACCATCCGACATCCCCGTGTTCCTGTGGAAGTGATTGAGCACCTTGCCGTCGCCATGCGAGCCCGCCAAGCAAAGAGTCGAAACAAGCAAGAGCGCCAAGAGTTCATAGTCAAGAAATCAAGAAGTTGGAAGCAAAGCAAGCTGGTCTATGAGTACTCCATCCGATGTGGCTAGCCAATCCAAGAGTTGCGCGAAGGCAAACGGGAAGTGGAGGCTTTGTATTGACTTCACCGATGTTAATAAAGCTCGTCCCTAGGATCCATTCCCGCCACAGATTGACCAGATTGTTGACTCCACAAGAGGATGCGATCCGTCATTCCTTGATGCATACTCGTGGATATCATCAGATCTTCATGGCGTAAGAGGATGAGGAGAAACCGCATTCATTACTCCATGTGGCACGATCGCCAGACGGATGCCTTTCGGCTAAAGAATGCTGGTTCAACATTTGCAAGGGTAGTCAGCCATGCTTTTGAGCCACAAATGCATTGAATGTAGAAGCTACATGGATTACATAGTGGTCAAGAGCAAGGACAAGGAGACTCGATCCAAGATTTGATGAGACTTTTGCAAATCACAAGGTCAATCTCAAGTTGAACCCAGAAGTGTGTGTTCGATTTCCTTCCGCAAGCTTCGGTTCTTTTGTGTCTCGTAGGGGATTGAAGCCAACCGACAAGATCAAGGCCATTGAGCAAATTGAAGCGCCAAAGGCGCAAGGATGTGCGAGGCTTGCTTGCCTGCTTGTTGCTCTTAGTAGATTCACTTCCAAGTTCTGGCTGAACGCTACCGCCATTTTTCAAAAATCTTGAAAAGGTCCCATGAAATGGACTCGAAGCGAGGGTTGCGCCGCAAGACTTGAAGAAATATTTGTCCTCCACTCCAACACTTGTCGCACCTAAGCCACAAGAGAAGTTGCTATACTTAGCGCAACTAATCAAGTGGTTAGTGCTGCGCTGGTAAGTGAAGGAGGCGATGATGAGCCGCAGATGCGGCAAGCGAGTCCAAGACAAAATGGGGCTTCTCCGACAAGCCCGCCCTAAGCCCTCGATCCGACGAAGTTCTAGCCCCACCAACGATGGATCTCAGGCAAATAGAAGAAACACCGAAGAAGAAGGTGCAGCCCAGGTTTACTTTATTCCCTTTGCAGGGGCTAGATCAAGGTACTCGGTGCAGAAGTTGCTTTTCGTCCCTACTATGGCCTCAAGAAAGCTGCGCCATTATTTTCAAGCACATGAGATCACGGTTGTCACTCGCTTCAAGAGGATACCCAGAATCCGTAAAACAAAAGTGTGATTGTCGAGTGGGCAATCGAATTGTCAAGCTTTGGCCTCAAGTTTGAAAGCACTTCAACTATTCGAGTCGGGCTTTGGCAGAATTTATAGCGAATGGACGCCAACACGGACGAAGAATCTCCGAGAAGAGCATCCCCACAAAGGAGTTAGCAAAGAATGGATCATGTACTTTGATGGTGCCTTCGCTGCAAGGCGCCGCGCCAAGTATCACTTCATTGCCCCCACCGGAGAGCACCTCAAGTACGTGGTCCAAATGCACTTTCCAAGGAGCAAGCAACAAACAATACCGCTGAGTATGAGGGGTTTGCTTGCTTGACTCAGAACAGAGCTGAACTTGGGATCAAAAAGCCATCGTCAGGTGACTACAGCTTGTCGTCCGCCAAGTCAACAAAGATTACCGAGTCCGTTGATGGAAGCATACATTGATGAAGTGAGGAAGCTAGAGGAACATTTTGACGGCTCTACAAATGGAACATGTTCCAAGGTCAGAATGACATTGCAGATGGCTCACAAATGTGTCATGACTCAAGTCTGTCGGGAACCAGGGATTTTGTGCCTGCTGACTCAGCCATCCGTCACACCATCAATCGGATGAGCAAGAAGAGAAAATTACTGCCATGACCACTTCCCTAAGCAGAGCCCCCGGCCGCCGCCAAGAAGGTTCCTGTGCTCAACATGAAAGAGCCGAGAGCAGTCAGCTCAACAAGCCCCAAGGCTTGTCTTCAAAGTGACGCCTCCGACAAGTTGTGTCCCGACACGTTGCCGGGAACATCACGCCCCTGGGTCCTCGATCCTTGCCGTTAAGCGGATGTTCCGCAGCACTTTTGCGCCTTTAGTCCTCGGGCTGCCGAGCCACAAGCTCCACGGCACAGCCTAATAGTCCATTTCCTTCGACAGAGAACTTCCCGAGGAACAAGAAGAAGGAAAGAGAAGCTCAATCAAGTATGTACCAGTTTGTTGATGACATACATGTAAAAAGATTCAATCTGAGTGAAATTGAAATGCATTTCCTGAAGATGGACAAGAGCTGTCAGGAGATACATGGAGGCATATGTGTCACCACATTGGCAAGAAGAGCACTTCAAGCAAGGCTTTCCCAAGCAAGGTTTCTTCTAATGACAGCCCTCCAGATGCAACCGCACAAGTAACCTAGTGTGAAGCGCATGGCCCATTCCAAATGTATTCATCACCAAATCAAGCTCTCCAAACAACCCTTTATCCTCGCCATTTTCGGTCCGGGGCTTGACATCCTCACCCTTTCCCCGAAATATCGGGGCTTTGAATATTTGTATCGCTGTAATCCCAAGTTCACAAAGTGGCCAAGGAACCAGTGAGGAAGGTGACAAGACAGCCGCCAGTCAAGTTCTTCGTGTCGATTGTTAGCCGCTTTTAATCACTAATAGGATCATCACCGACAATGGCACACAATTTATGAGTCACACCTTCATGCACACGCCCAAGATCTTGGCACCAAGATCTGCCGCACTTGCTCACCCGAAGCAATGGTCAAGAAGAGGGCGAACGCTGGCGTGCTGCCGGCTCAAGACCGATTCGGCCAGTTTACAAGTGCGTAAAAAATTGATCGAAAAGCCCGGTGGTTCTTTGGTCGATCAGACGACGCCAAATCGAGCCATCGCCGTACACCTTTTGCTCTTGCCTATGGAGAAGAAGCGCCTCCCCACGAACTCAGATATGGATCGCCACGCAGTGCTCGCTTATGATGAGTTTGAGCAGGAGAAGGCGGCAAGATGACGCGCCGCTTCCTCGAGGAGGATCGCCTCGCCGTCAGGCGAAGCTGCTCGCTAACAAAGAAGCTTTGCGCGCTATCATAGCCGCAGTTAACGCCGGCTTCGAGGAAGGCGACCTTGTTCTCGCGCCGCTCAATCGCCAAGAATTCAAACAAGTTGACGCCGAAGGGAAGGCCCTTTATCGGGTGAAACAAGTCACTAGGGCCGGGCCGTCTTCGCTTGGAGATCAAGATGGCATTCCGTGAGCAACCTCGAACATAGAACATCTTCGCAAGTTTTACCTTATATATGCGTTGTTTGACCTGCTCGCAACCACCTTTTGTACAAGCCTTGCCATTGCCGCATGTAACACTTTGTACAAAGTCAGCGCAGCTCCCGCGGCGAATAAAGTTTATGTGCCCCGCACATCTTGTCAAATCCAAAGGCATATTTCTTTTCTTGCATGTATATCCGACACTTTGTGCAGCACTTTCCCCGAAGCAATAAAGAACCTTAGGTTCCATATCATAATTTTTTCTTTCTTCTCAAAGAAGATTCCTCCTCAAGTTCACCGGAGGGGAGGAGAAGATAAAGGTGGGGACCAAGGCCGTCCGGGAATCTAGTTTGCCGGGCGCGATGACAGAAAAGCTTAAGTCGCCAAAGTTTGAGCCTAGTCAATTTTAAATCTTTCAAGTTATATTCGTTAACGCTCAGGTTTTGTATGGAAAAACTCCGCGCGGAGGAATCACTCGCGCTGTTATGCCTTGCTTTGTTTTCGATCCCGCCAACAATACAAGCGTAGTCAAGAACTAGCTCCCGATAAGTTTTCTTTGCCGAGGCAACGCCGCCACGGTTGCTGATGTTCCGCGACTCAGCAAGTGTGTTTATGCCGCAAGTTCCCTCAAAGCGAGGGTAAAAGCATACAAGGGATGTAACAGAGTAAAGGAAATAATATAGCAATCAAGCATCTGCAATAGAGTTATATTACAAGAATGACTTATTGTGGCAACCGATTAAATTGTTCTCATAACCGGAAGCGGCAAAGAAGAAAAAGGAGAAGAAGGGCCTAATCCACGCCTCCACCGCCGACCCTCCCGACCTCGCTCATTTGTCCACGATGGGTGCGACGATGGCCCCGAGCCTCAAGATTAGCGCCTCCCAGCCTTCTTGGTGACGCGGAGAGGTCGATGCCCGGTTATGAAGAGGACCTTCACCAACACCTTCTCCAAGACCCCGGCGCAGATCGCCATGACTCGCCGGCCAGCCTGCTTCGATCCTTTCCGAGCTGCCGGAGAGCCATCACCACATCCTTGAAGAAAAGTGTGAGCTTGGCGTCATCGAGATTCTCCCCAAGAATACCCGGCCCGCCGGGTTCAGCTCCGCCAACCCTCGCCGGGTGAGCGGTGATGACGAGGCCCTCCTCCAGAGCTCCACCGTGGTCTGAAGGTGTTCTGGGCTCGGCGTCTCGTCAAGAGCTCCACGCTGCTCTTGAGCTCCTTCCTCTGTCGCCCTTCCGCTTCTTGGCGGCGGCCCAAAGGCCTCCACCAAGGTAGCAAGTTTCAACTCCAGATCGGCACCGAGCCTTTGGCGGCGTCAGCTCCTTGGTCTTCGGGCAAGCTGACTTCTGTAGCTCGCCATGGGCTGCAAGGCTCCTTTCTCGTGTTTATACTGGAGTGCGGCAAGCTCTTCATTCTTCTTCCCCATATCCGCTCCAAATTGCCCACCCTCTCCTCTAAATCCTTTTCGATGCTCTCATGTCTGCCAAGGCCCTTTGCCTCCTTGAGTGTCCCGGGCGATCGCCTCTCGGCCTCGAGCCTCCTGGACTCGCTCTAGACTGGCTTTTTCAGGTCACCACCTTCCCGCCGACATCTTCCTCGACAGCCTCTCGCTGCCTCGCCCAGCCTTTTCCAGATGAACGCCTTTGCCCGCTGAAGGCGCCCTTCGCAATGGATCGAGGGCCTCCTCGGGTTGCGGTTCCGAGTTTGCATGTTTTATGTCAACCTCACCGAGACGATAAGCGCTTCCTCGACTCAAGTCATTGTCGGGCGCGGGTAGAGTGACACCAGCTGGCAAATTGCCTCCTCGACTCGCCGGCCATTGCTGGTCGCCGACCACCGCCAGCCCGGCAGAGGTAAGTACTTCCCATCAAACCTCTCCTTCAACCGGGCGCCTCGAGCTCACGCCCAGGAGCTTGATATACGCCGCCGCCTTCAAGCACTGGGTCAGTCTGAGTCTGACGCCACGCCACAAGCGGAGGGGTCGGGCGGTTGGTGTAGCGCTTGCGCCTGCTGGCCCTCCCGTCGCAAGGCGATCACGACCTCGGCTGCTCCTCAAGACCAGCAGCCTTGGCGGCCTTCACGGGCTGGCCTGCTGGCCGGCCTCTTCCTCATCTCATGCACGACGGCCCGTTGCCAGGCGTTTCTCCCGCCGGGGGCCTGGCTCTATTGGGTCCCAAAAGGGGGGATCTCAAGACAGAAGAAGAAAGAAAAGTCAAGCAAATATCCAAAAGGAAGAAAAAGAAAATCAGCAGTAACCAAGGGGAAGTCCCCGACGAGGAGGGCCACCGTGCTGGGCTCAGTGGATCATGGGCTCCACCACCGAGGGCTCACTGTTCCGCCTCTTTGCCGGGGATCCTTCTTGCCAAGAGGGCTCCCCATATCGAATCGCCTTGGTGGCGAGTTGAAGCCGACGACACTCCGGTCGGCCTCTCCGATCGCCTCGTGGGCCTGCTTCGCTCCTATATACAGAGTCAACAATCAAGAAGTTAGGTAAAAGAAGCACCCATGCGCGCCTATAACAGAAGCAAACCAATGCATTATGCCGGGTCAGGCTGAGCTGCCGCGAGGGAAGGGACCGGTCCGCTGGCGTGGTCTCGACGTCTTCTTCCGCCATAGCAGGATCGCCCTCGGCGTTAACCACGGGACCTTGGCTCTTCGCCGCCTCTCCGCCAAAGTCCCGAGAAAGAACAAGGGTTTGAGAGAAGCAGATTAGATACAAGGCAAACAAACAACAAGGATCAAAGAAAGACAAGTACAAGAAGAAGAAAAGACTTACTCCTCCTCCTCCTCCTCTTAATCATCATCGAGCTCAGCGAGAGGTCGAACTCCGTACCTCTCTAGCGACGTGGCGGAGGAGTAGGGCTCGGGCGCTTGCCGAGGGCTGCGGCAGATCAGCGGGCGGCCCGGAAAACCTCAACAGCTTGGGCGCTGCTCTGACCTCCCGCGCAACGGTATTTTGCTGCGATGGAACGTGTCCCATGGTGCCGCTGGCTGCTGGTCGGCTCTGCTCCTTCATGCCTTCTCCGACTCGACGAGGCGCCTTTCTGCTGGAATTGGGGCTGCGCTGGGCTCGCCACGGCAAGTTGCTCAAGACTGTTGGCCGCAGGCTCGACGGGCTCCGCTTGCTCCTCGCCCCTTCACATCGCTTCTCGCAAGTTCTTCTCCCGGTGGCAAGGTCACACGCAGCTGCATCCGGCCCGCCAAAGATGAAGCCAACTCGCCACAAGCAGCAGTCACGCCCGCCCTCGCTAGCAATGTACGCCACTGCTACGGTTGTGGCGCGCGAGGAGCTGCCGCCGGAGTCGACCGCCACCGCTAAGTCATCAAGAATTGCTGCACGACCCAGCTGGCTCATCCAGCTTTGCACTTATCCCATGTGAGTCGACCGCATCATTGCGCAGATACGATCGCTACCGGGAGTTATTGCAAAGGGGACAACGCTCACAGCAACCGAACCACTCGATGATTGGCGCTGCTTGAACATCTCAAAGATCGCTGGCCAAGCTCCATAACCGCGGAAGTTGAAGTTGAGGCCTGGCGCAGTCATGAAATCCGCCGGGCCGCTAAACAGCGCGGCCTCCCTCTCCCGCAGAGGGCGGCGCGACGGCGAAGGAAATCCGTGCTAACCGCCCCTGTTGTGAGTCCGCATGCCCGAGCCGGGCGATTCGAGTGGTGGCGATCGCCGCCTGGCATCATCCGGCCGACAAAGCACTCCAGCTGCTGTCCAAGACAACCCGGTCCCGGCAGAGCTTAGTGAATGGCGCGGATTGGCATCATGATCCAGCACCACTCCGCCCACTGCCCCACTTGTCGCGGAGCTCGCCTGGCCATACACCTCCTTCATGCCCATCCGAGAGGTTCTAGGCGATCTCGGCCAGCCAGCTCCCCTTTCGGCTCGAGGGAGAAATAATGACGAAAAAGAGCAACATTGGGGAGGATGACAACAAAGTTCGGCAGAGGTAGCGAAACCGCCATTGTCGAACGGGCGTTGGGGGGTGAAATCAAGAAGATGGAACCCGAGGTGTTCATGATGTCGCAAAGAAAATTAAAAAGGTGGGGCAGAGCCCGAGTAGAAGAACACAGGAAGAAGTAGTACCTCCGCACTTTTTCGACGAAGCCTCGGCGAAAGCACCGCGTGGCGCGATGCGCCTCGCTTCGCCGACCAAGAGGTAGAACTCCGCCCGCAACGCCCCGGTGAGCTCGGGAGAAAAAGCACATATTTTTTGCACATTGGCTCTGGGCTGCCGATTAAGAGTTTTCGCAGCCTTCCGTCTTCGAGCTATGGCGAAGCAATGGGAAGGCGATGGCGGCGGGCGCGGAAGGGCGGAGCACGGCTTCTTCGAATTGGGAAGTGGAGGAGCGGCGGAGCGGAGGAAGGAATGCAAGTGCGGAAGTGGGGGAACGCCCCGGTTCCTTTGTTTATAAACAGGGATGCGAACGCTACGCATTTCCGAGTTAAGTATCACCACGCTCTTCCTGACGACGCCGCAATCGACGCGTTGCTAAGAGAGGACGCGGTGGACACGGAGTCCGACAGGTGGGCCTGTGCCGCGCGTCTGCAGATTGCTGGGCCTGGCCCAACACGCTGCACTGTATGGCCCAGCCCGGGCTCTGCCGGTGACTAAAGTAGGGTACTTTTACTCGAACTTGTGCACGGGCAGTCAGCCGCTTCAAGGCAAGGCTTGCCAGCGCTCGCCAAGACCCTTATTTTATTACTGCCATTCAAGAACAAAGTATCAACTAAGAAGACAAAGGCCCCAAGAGGAGCTTGCCGAAGGCCAACCAAGGCCCTCCAGAGGAACTTGCCGCGACGCTTCCGCATGTGAAGCGTCTGCAGCCGGGCAAGCTTGTCGCCAACAAGAGAAGGGCTATTGCAAGGCGCTCTGCAAGGCTTCCACCTCGCACCCAAAGACATCCAATGACGCGGTCACCCTGTGGCCGCCCCAGAGCACGCGGGCGTAGGCGCCATGCAGCCATGCGTGCGAGGTGGCAAGCTTGAGCTGATAAGGAGGCCATCGCGGGCGATCGGGTGGCGCACCTAACTGGCTGCTTTGCAATCCGTAATGACTGACGGCATTAAATGCCATTGTCCCTCAGCCGAGTTAGTAGGGACACTGGTCACATCATACCAACCTGCTTACCTTTTCCCCCTCTTCCTACACCGCACCTCGCTGCACCCCTTAGACTATAAAGGGAGGCCCATACACGACGAAGGGGTTCAAGGTTCGGAACTTTTTCCACACTAGGGGTTCCGTGAGTTCAGAGATCCAACACCACCATACGCCACGCTTTGAGCAAGAACAAATAAAACACAAGGCAGCAGAGAGTTTTATCTCTCCGGAGAGCTCCGGCCGGGTAAAATCGCCTCTGCCTCTGGCCGACCTCGGATATGCTGGGCACGCCCGCTTCCCTGTCGAACTAGAAGGGGCCCCCTGCCCCATAGGTGCTCAAGATGTCGGGCTTGTTTTTGACCCGTGACGACGTGAGTCCCACCGCCTCGCTCGCTGCCTCCGCTCAAGGCCCACTCCACCGCCCGCTTGTTCGGGCGGTGGTGGTAGAATCAATGTAGACGGAGCGGCCACCAAGGATTCTTCTGGCATGTTGATGAAGGCATTGATGTAGCCCGCTGAGACCGGATCAGATGCTCACGACTCGACGCGCCTTTACCGGGCGCGCTAAAGATGTCGGGCGCTCGCAGGCCACGAGCACCTGGCAGGGGGCCCTTCTAGTCCGCAAGGGAGCGGAGGGCGCAGAGCAGATCGGGTCGAGGTAACGCCGAGATCGACGCTTCAAGACTTCCAGCTATTCCGAGATTCATCGTGTGATTTGTTTTGTTCGCTGTATTCATATCCTGCATCATGTCATCATGCCATCATATCATTAATTTTAAAACCTCAACTAAATAAATTGCATAGATCTTTTGATCTATTTAAATCGAGGGAATTCACATGGTGATTTCTCTTATAACATATTAAAGCCTCTCAATATTATTAGAGAGCAATAATAAAAATATTCCATTCATTTGGAATTAACCAAAACACACTTGAAAAATCCCCACCTTTTCTACTTCAAGTTTGGTCCCCAAACTTTGTCAACATTTCTTTTCCCATTTATCGAGGCTCCTCCTAAATTCTCAACATTTTTGGACTCTTTAAATCCTAGTCCTTGTTCAAATTTTTAAATTAAATTCAAATGACTTTGAATTTAATTCTGCAATCTTGCCCACTATTTTTCTTGGTCAAGCTCATTTTATGAGTCCGTGAGATTACCCCCATGCGCAAATTCTTTCCTTAACCCCTCTTTCTTTTTACCTTCCTCTTTTGTTTTCTGTCAATTTAGTTTTATGAGAGAGAGAAGGAGATGAGGTCCAAGAGCTATCCAGCTAGCAGCTCCTCGCCTTTTTCCTCTCGCCACCTCCCAAGGCCCTGGGCCATCAAGGCCCCACACCCTCCTAACCCTAGGCCGACCCCTCCCTCTGACTCTCTCCGCCTCCATCCTCTGCCTCGCACCGCCACCACACACCACAGACAGGGGGATAGCGCCTCACGCCTGATCCTCGATCACACTGCCCTGCCATGGCGATCGCGCCATGCACCTCGAGGCTGTTGCCGCTACCATCTCCGCCCTTGTTCCTGCCCATGCTCCGCCGCCATGTACGCTCAAGAGAGCACTAACGCTACTCAGACCGCTGTCTGCTTAGCTTCGCCTGCCGGACGTCTCTCCTGGGACCGACGTCTCCGCTGCCGCTCGAGGCCAGCGCCGCTTCTTTCTTCAACCGAGGAGCGGAGACTCTTCCATCTCGTCGCCACGGAGTAGGCTACCAGCCCCCATCGCACTGCCGTGAGCGCGCTCTAAGCCGCTGCCGTGCGTTCTTCGCCGCTGTCACGCCGCCATGGACCGAAAGCCTAGAGCTCCGCCGCTGCTTTGGTTATGCTCCGCCTAACTCCTCTTGACAGCCGCCACACCGACCTGTTTCTACTCCGTTTCAGCACTCGCTTGCTACACGCCGCCGCCAAGACCATGACCGCTTTTGTCGTTGATCGCCGAGATGCAGCCCCGAGGCTTTCCATGATTGTTGCAAAATTCCACGCCGCACCACTTGCACCCCCATGCTTCGCGGATCCTTCGCTCGCACGCCAAGACCGTGGGTTTACATCAAGTTCGGCCACAGCACAAAGATATGTGCAGCTACGCCGATTCGCCGAGCATTTCCACCATGGGACCCGGCTAAGTTCATCTACAAACGCAGATAACTACCGCCGCCACGCGGAACAACGCACTTCCACCACGCCGAGAACGCCTACTTCCACTACGACCGCCGTGAGAACGCCTACTTCCACTACGCATCCGCGAGAACGCTTACTTCCACTTCACCGTGAACGACTACTTCCTCGACATTTTGAACTGCTTCAAAGGCACGCCTCAAGGTATAACCCCAGAAGACCTTCCGAGAACGAATGCATGTGTTGAATGAGATGCACCGCTTTCACCGTGTCCGAATTGTCGCTATGATGCCCCTCTGCCATGCCACCGACATGGGACACCCGGTTTCCGGATCACTCCCATCTCTTGCGTGTTCCACACATCCGCACGCCTTTTTCACCGTGTTCCATGAGCTACCGAACCGATATGTTGCCGCAGCATCATTTTCGGATATGTTGCCGCGGGCACCATTTTCCATTTCACCGCCATGGCACCTTTTTCCTTCCGCCATATACTAATGCCCTTATCATGCTCATGTCAACGCTTTCATAAAATCGCATAAAACTTGCATATGTCATTCGTGATCATGATAACAACATTTTAAATGTTAAAATTGTTGTTGCATTAATTTGCTAAATGACATGAGGATTTTCCGAATTGTCGCTTGTTGCTTCCGGCCATTTAAACTTGCCTAACTAGTTAGTTTGCTCATGCTTCACCTCTTGCCATGTTTAATAACATTTAATGTTGTTGGGTACATAACCGAGAGGAACTAAATAATTGATGTGGTGTTCGTCAATATGCAACTCACATATTGAGCTCCACTTAACTTGTAGTATTGTTTGTTGCACTTTGCCATGCCATGCTTCATTAAACTGACATGCATCATACTTGGTTGTGCATCATGCCATGATTATGTGATGGTTGCTTACCATGTTGTTTGTTTCTTTCCGCTTGCTTCTCTCGTTAGCTTTGGTTTTGTTCCTGAGTTGTGAGGATTCGCTCGACTTCGCTCGCTTGTCTTCTTCATGGACTCTCTTCTTCCTTATGGATCTCGTGCAAGATGATCATACCTCAAATCACTACTATCTTTGCTATGCTAGTTTGCTCGCTTTCTTTTGCTATGCCAATGCTAATGATGCCTACCATTTGCTTGTCACCTCCCAAATTGCCATGAACCTCTAACCTTGACACCATTCCTAGCAAACCATTGATTGGCTATGTTACCGCTGCCCGCCTTCTCTTATAGCATTGCTAACTCGCAGTGAAGTTGAAGATTGCTCCATGGTGGATGTGGTTTTGTTGGGATATCACAATATCTCTTATATTATTAATGCATCTATATATTTGGTAAGGGTGGAAGGCTCGCCTTATGCCCGGTGTTTTGTTCCACTCTTGCCACTCTAGTTTCCGCTATACCGTGTTATGTTCCTGGATTTTATGCCTTACGCTGTCGGGTGATTTATGGGACCCCCACGCTTCTTCTTTGAATAAAACTTGTCCAAAGAAGGCCCAACTTTGGTTTTACCATTTGCCTCACCTAGCCCTTTTTCCCTTGGGTCTCGGAGCCCAAGGGTCATCTTTTATTTACCCCGGCCATGCTCGTAGAGTGTTGTCCAAACTGGCTGTACTCCGGTGGCCACCAGGAATCTTGCTGGCCTACCTAAGTTTGGACAATCCGGTGCCCCGAGAACGAGATATGTGCAGCTCCTATCGATTTGTCGGACATTCGGCGGCTTTGCTGGTCTTGTTTTACCATTGTCGAAATGTCTTGATGTACCGATACCGAGTCTGATCGGAGTGTCTTGGGTGAAGGTCTATTCTTCGCTGATCGCGAGAACTTGTCATGGGCTGTTGGGACACCCCTGCAGGTATAAACTTTCGAGAGTCAGCCCGCTGTTATGTAGATGGGAATTTGTTAATGTCCGTTGTAGAAACCGGTTGGCGCTGGCGATTTCTGCCGACGCCGCCGCAAGGCCGCCGGGCAAGGTCGCCGATGTCCGAGGTCATTGCCTTTCCTTCCTTCTACCGGGCTTTGCTCACTCAGCGCCCCAAGTCGGGTCGCTGACGCTGCTGACCAAGGTCGGGACGAGTCACGCTGTTTTCGTGGCGCCGCGCAGCGCGCCGGAGAGGGTTCTGGCCAAAGATGCCAACAAGATCAGAGCTGAAGTCGGACGCAAGCAAGATCGAATTCAGAGGGAAGCAACTTACCATCGGGCGGGGTTGTCGCATGAGTACGGTTCGCCGAACTGCCACTGCGGAACTCACAAGCATGGCGGTTCACTGTTCGCCACTTTCCACGCTGCATGTCCTGGTGCACAGCCGTTGATCAGGCCGCCGCCATCGACAGATGAGGTGAGGCTGCCTTGAGCGGAAGAACCCGCCACGTTAAGCGGCGTTAGAGATCGGAGGCGACGAGCCCTCCGATCGCCATGACTTGAGGCGCACACGGCCGACCGAGGTCGAAGCGATTCGACCGATGGGACCAACCGGGCGGCCGCCGTACCAAGTTCGGGGTCAAGGGCGGCAGATTGACCTGGGCCAGCCAAGGAGACATTTTCACGAGAAGTAGGTCTTCCGCCACATCTTCACCGATTTCACCACGATGGGCGGGGTGGTTGTCGGTTGGCCGGGCCAGATCGATGGTGCCGTGATCAGGCTGCTACAAGGCCGGCAGCCCGAGTGCCGAGCCGAGGAGAAGAACTCCCACAAACTCGAGGGGTGGAGAACGCTGTAGCCTCGCACAGGTGGCGACATGAGAGAAGCACCACCGCATTGGGGGTGAGGCAGGCGTCAGCAGCTATGAAACTCGAGGAAGGAACGGAAGAACCCGCCGCTAGGAGCCCCAAGCCCACATGAGATGCGAGCGAAGATGACCTGCTGCCTCACTGGCGCTGGCCGGATTCTCTCGCCAACGCTGGACGGGCTCACCAAGTCCGCCGAGAGGCGGCGGTTTGGCGGCGAACTCGATGTCCTCAGCCCCACGTCCGATCCGGCCCCATACGCCGGAGCGCGAGGCGTGGGGCGCGGGAAGAAGATCTCATCGCCGGGCGAGGAAGAACGCTCGGGCTCGTGGGCAAAGAAGAATGCCGTGCGCGGGCGGCGAAGCCGAGGAAGGCAAGAGAGCGGGAGGGGTGCGCGGTTGCCGTTGCCGCTTCCGCTTACTTATAAGCCCCACGGAGAAGCCGAGGGGACGACGGGGATTAATCGCGCCGCGGCCCCACGGCGCTTCACGATAACTCCCCACGGGTTATCGCGCAGAATAACGGGGATGCCAACCGCCCCGCCGCGATGATCCGCCGGAGCCGAGGCGGTAATGGCGGGCCCCACCTAGCGTCTGCCCCATTACGCCACGGTGGGCGTATTGTGCTATCGCTTCCACATGGCACCACGCGACAAGACCGCCTCTATAAATGGCAGGAGAGGCGAATCGACACGCCGCCGTTTCGCCACGACGATAGCGCGGCTCCATGCGGGCCACCCGACCGGCCGAGGCGGTTCAAAGACGCGGCGGCCGACCAGAGTCGCACCGCAAAGACGAACCGCCGGCCCCACGAGGCGGCGCTCACCGCCGGCCAAATTTCGGGACTAATGTCGGAGTAATGGGCCTGGGTAGGCCGACTCCAGACCCAAGATCTTTCACAGCATCGGCAGGCCGCTACTCACCGAGTCCTACCGGCGACCTTCGGAAGGCCGGGTCCGCTACTGGGCAACCTTTGAGAAGCCGAGTCCTTAGACGGCACTGAATCAAGCCGACCGGCTTATGATTTCAAGGGGCCGACGTGAGAGTCCCGTGACCCAACACGGCGATCGATGGGTACGGCCCCGACGCGTCCGCCCCTCAACCCCACGAGGAGAAGGCGGCTATAGTGAGTCACACACGGAGATCTCCGACGGCGCTGCATCGTTGCCACGCCCCCTCGACCAGCATTAGCAGCACAAGTACTCGGCTCCACGATGGCGGGCAGGTACGCCCGAGATCGCCCGCCCTGGCCGCTGAGAGAGAAGAAGATGGCCGACGACTCAAGACGTGCCCCGCTGGAGTCGGCTCCAGAGCCGCGCCAGGGCCCCACAAGCCATAAACCAGATTGGACGGGAGGGCGACAAGATTGCCCCGACACAGGCGGCGATCGTTCCCACGCACCTCGACAGAGCTTCAAGCCATCGAGTGTCAAGAGACACTGCTGTGCTCACTGAGCCCGCCAACATGCCCCGGCTTCAAGCGGGAGGACGACATAAGAGAGACTGACGGCTGGGGCCACGCCCAACAGATATCACAGACTTCGGGGTAGGCCTATAAACCCCCTGAGCACCCATGCAAAGGGTTCGCCCAGATAGATTCAGACACATAGCAAGAGGGGAAAGAGCTAGCCTTGCTCCTCCCCCGCCTCCCAAACAGCTCAAGGAGCACCTTTGTGCTATCATACCAGTGACTGCGGAGACCCCCGCAGAGCGCCAGAGGTGCTATCTCCTCGAGAGCCCCGGCTAGGGTAAGATTCGGGCCATATGTTCACGCTCATCCTGCTTCCAGCACCGGCGACGCTCTACCGGCCCCCACCATGATAAGCCACCATATGTCGATCCAACCCCCGACAACCGGAGGCGGAACAACAAAAAAGAAAGGCTAAGGATGTGCAAAGCCGAGCATTCCGAACGGAGGCGGTTCGACAAGGCCAAAGTCGATGACTCGGGCGAGGTCAGGTAGCCACCGACAGCAGGATGGCTGCGTAAGCGGTATTGCAAGATCCACCGCACCAAGGGCCATGATCTCCAAACCTGCAAGAAAGTCGAGCAGACATGAGCTACAAAGTTGAGCAAGCGCCGCGACAAGGAGAGAGCCCAGGAGGGGCGGAGGATCCGCAAGAAGCTTCCGCCCGGGAGGGCACTGCGGAGAAGTAGCTGCCGCCAAGAAGGAGACAAGCCCCCGTACGCGCATATGACGAAGATGAAGATGAGGATGATGAGATGGAGGAAGATGAGATCGATGACCAAGAGTTTCGTGGTTGGGCAACGGTGTCAGGCGTCGGACTGGTGCTCGCACACGCCGCACCGCCAACCTGCAAAGTGGTGCGAGAAGTGAACGAGCGGAGCCGTCCGTCGAGTCGCGCAAGCCTCCTCAAGTGGTCCAGACGCCCATCATCTTCGATGTTGAGGATCACCCCGATCGATCACCGCGGTCGGTGCTTGCTAATGTTGGTCTCACTAACCATCCGCAACCTCAAGGTCACCAAGATGTTGGTTGACGGCGGGCCGCCTGAATCTGATTTCTCCGCAAGGCTCAAGAAGCTCCATCCCCGACAACAGCTCAAGAAACCGTACCTTTCAAGGGATAACCGGGAGGAGCAAGCCGAAGGGGAAGATCACACCGCTGACGCTTTGGCCGAGCTGAATTTCGTGACAGAGAGGGTCACGCTGATGTTGCTGATTTCCCTATTGCTCTACAATGGTATACTAGGCCGCCCAGCCGCTGTTCGGGCAACCACGCCTACAATGTGCTCAAGATGCTGGTCCGATAAGTGTCATTTCGGCCCAAGGTGACAAGAAGGATGCACTTATCCGCACCGACAAGATCTACCGAAGCAAAGAGCCGCCACGAAGCGAAGCCACTTGTCATTGCCCCCGGGAAGAAGAATGCCAAGTCCGCAAGAGCAGTTTAATGCCCACTCCAAGCGCACTCTCCGAGTGCTGCGCTACCGCCGAGGACGCACCATCGAGCTCCACCGCAAGCGCAAGAAGGCAAAGGCAGCTTCACGAGAGACCAAGAAAGTGGTCGCCAGGAGGACCGCAGACTGGTGGTACCTTCACCATCGCACACGCTTGATCCTAAATAGAAAGCACGCCGTTGCTTTTCTCATGCGGCGAATGTCGGCGTGTTTGCATGGCAACCATCCGACATCCCCGTGTTCCTGTGGAAGTGATTGAGCACCTTGCCGTCGCCATGCGAGCCCGCCAAGCAAAGAGTCGAAACAAGCAAGAGCGCCAAGAGTTCATAGTCAAGAAATCAAGAAGTTGGAAGCAAAGCAAGCTGGTCTATGAGTACTCCATCCGATGTGGCTAGCCAATCCAAGAGTTGCGCGAAGGCAAACGGGAAGTGGAGGCTTTGTATTGACTTCACCGATGTTAATAAAGCTCGTCCCTAGGATCCATTCCCGCCACAGATTGACCAGATTGTTGACTCCACAAGAGGATGCGATCCGTCATTCCTTGATGCATACTCGTGGATATCATCAGATCTTCATGGCGTAAGAGGATGAGGAGAAACCGCATTCATTACTCCATGTGGCACGATCGCCAGACGGATGCCTTTCGGCTAAAGAATGCTGGTTCAACATTTGCAAGGGTAGTCAGCCATGCTTTTGAGCCACAAATGCATTGAATGTAGAAGCTACATGGATTACATAGTGGTCAAGAGCAAGGACAAGGAGACTCGATCCAAGATTTGATGAGACTTTTGCAAATCACAAGGTCAATCTCAAGTTGAACCCAGAAGTGTGTGTTCGATTTCCTTCCGCAAGCTTCGGTTCTTTTGTGTCTCGTAGGGGATTGAAGCCAACCGACAAGATCAAGGCCATTGAGCAAATTGAAGCGCCAAAGGCGCAAGGATGTGCGAGGCTTGCTTGCCTGCTTGTTGCTCTTAGTAGATTCACTTCCAAGTTCTGGCTGAACGCTACCGCCATTTTTCAAAAATCTTGAAAAGGTCCCATGAAATGGACTCGAAGCGAGGGTTGCGCCGCAAGACTTGAAGAAATATTTGTCCTCCACTCCAACACTTGTCGCACCTAAGCCACAAGAGAAGTTGCTATACTTAGCGCAACTAATCAAGTGGTTAGTGCTGCGCTGGTAAGTGAAGGAGGCGATGATGAGCCGCAGATGCGGCAAGCGAGTCCAAGACAAAATGGGGCTTCTCCGACAAGCCCGCCCTAAGCCCTCGATCCGACGAAGTTCTAGCCCCACCAACGATGGATCTCAGGCAAATAGAAGAAACACCGAAGAAGAAGGTGCAGCCCAGGTTTACTTTATTCCCTTTGCAGGGGCTAGATCAAGGTACTCGGTGCAGAAGTTGCTTTTCGTCCCTACTATGGCCTCAAGAAAGCTGCGCCATTATTTTCAAGCACATGAGATCACGGTTGTCACTCGCTTCAAGAGGATACCCAGAATCCGTAAAACAAAAGTGTGATTGTCGAGTGGGCAATCGAATTGTCAAGCTTTGGCCTCAAGTTTGAAAGCACTTCAACTATTCGAGTCGGGCTTTGGCAGAATTTATAGCGAATGGACGCCAACACGGACGAAGAATCTCCGAGAAGAGCATCCCCACAAAGGAGTTAGCAAAGAATGGATCATGTACTTTGATGGTGCCTTCGCTGCAAGGCGCCGCGCCAAGTATCACTTCATTGCCCCCACCGGAGAGCACCTCAAGTACGTGGTCCAAATGCACTTTCCAAGGAGCAAGCAACAAACAATACCGCTGAGTATGAGGGGTTTGCTTGCTTGACTCAGAACAGAGCTGAACTTGGGATCAAAAAGCCATCGTCAGGTGACTACAGCTTGTCGTCCGCCAAGTCAACAAAGATTACCGAGTCCGTTGATGGAAGCATACATTGATGAAGTGAGGAAGCTAGAGGAACATTTTGACGGCTCTACAAATGGAACATGTTCCAAGGTCAGAATGACATTGCAGATGGCTCACAAATGTGTCATGACTCAAGTCTGTCGGGAACCAGGGATTTTGTGCCTGCTGACTCAGCCATCCGTCACACCATCAATCGGATGAGCAAGAAGAGAAAATTACTGCCATGACCACTTCCCTAAGCAGAGCCCCCGGCCGCCGCCAAGAAGGTTCCTGTGCTCAACATGAAAGAGCCGAGAGCAGTCAGCTCAACAAGCCCCAAGGCTTGTCTTCAAAGTGACGCCTCCGACAAGTTGTGTCCCGACACGTTGCCGGGAACATCACGCCCCTGGGTCCTCGATCCTTGCCGTTAAGCGGATGTTCCGCAGCACTTTTGCGCCTTTAGTCCTCGGGCTGCCGAGCCACAAGCTCCACGGCACAGCCTAATAGTCCATTTCCTTCGACAGAGAACTTCCCGAGGAACAAGAAGAAGGAAAGAGAAGCTCAATCAAGTATGTACCAGTTTGTTGATGACATACATGTAAAAAGATTCAATCTGAGTGAAATTGAAATGCATTTCCTGAAGATGGACAAGAGCTGTCAGGAGATACATGGAGGCATATGTGTCACCACATTGGCAAGAAGAGCACTTCAAGCAAGGCTTTCCCAAGCAAGGTTTCTTCTAATGACAGCCCTCCAGATGCAACCGCACAAGTAACCTAGTGTGAAGCGCATGGCCCATTCCAAATGTATTCATCACCAAATCAAGCTCTCCAAACAACCCTTTATCCTCGCCATTTTCGGTCCGGGGCTTGACATCCTCACCCTTTCCCCGAAATATCGGGGCTTTGAATATTTGTATCGCTGTAATCCCAAGTTCACAAAGTGGCCAAGGAACCAGTGAGGAAGGTGACAAGACAGCCGCCAGTCAAGTTCTTCGTGTCGATTGTTAGCCGCTTTTAATCACTAATAGGATCATCACCGACAATGGCACACAATTTATGAGTCACACCTTCATGCACACGCCCAAGATCTTGGCACCAAGATCTGCCGCACTTGCTCACCCGAAGCAATGGTCAAGAAGAGGGCGAACGCTGGCGTGCTGCCGGCTCAAGACCGATTCGGCCAGTTTACAAGTGCGTAAAAAATTGATCGAAAAGCCCGGTGGTTCTTTGGTCGATCAGACGACGCCAAATCGAGCCATCGCCGTACACCTTTTGCTCTTGCCTATGGAGAAGAAGCGCCTCCCCACGAACTCAGATATGGATCGCCACGCAGTGCTCGCTTATGATGAGTTTGAGCAGGAGAAGGCGGCAAGATGACGCGCCGCTTCCTCGAGGAGGATCGCCTCGCCGTCAGGCGAAGCTGCTCGCTAACAAAGAAGCTTTGCGCGCTATCATAGCCGCAGTTAACGCCGGCTTCGAGGAAGGCGACCTTGTTCTCGCGCCGCTCAATCGCCAAGAATTCAAACAAGTTGACGCCGAAGGGAAGGCCCTTTATCGGGTGAAACAAGTCACTAGGGCCGGGCCGTCTTCGCTTGGAGATCAAGATGGCATTCCGTGAGCAACCTCGAACATAGAACATCTTCGCAAGTTTTACCTTATATATGCGTTGTTTGACCTGCTCGCAACCACCTTTTGTACAAGCCTTGCCATTGCCGCATGTAACACTTTGTACAAAGTCAGCGCAGCTCCCGCGGCGAATAAAGTTTATGTGCCCCGCACATCTTGTCAAATCCAAAGGCATATTTCTTTTCTTGCATGTATATCCGACACTTTGTGCAGCACTTTCCCCGAAGCAATAAAGAACCTTAGGTTCCATATCATAATTTTTTCTTTCTTCTCAAAGAAGATTCCTCCTCAAGTTCACCGGAGGGGAGGAGAAGATAAAGGTGGGGACCAAGGCCGTCCGGGAATCTAGTTTGCCGGGCGCGATGACAGAAAAGCTTAAGTCGCCAAAGTTTGAGCCTAGTCAATTTTAAATCTTTCAAGTTATATTCGTTAACGCTCAGGTTTTGTATGGAAAAACTCCGCGCGGAGGAATCACTCGCGCTGTTATGCCTTGCTTTGTTTTCGATCCCGCCAACAATACAAGCGTAGTCAAGAACTAGCTCCCGATAAGTTTTCTTTGCCGAGGCAACGCCGCCACGGTTGCTGATGTTCCGCGACTCAGCAAGTGTGTTTATGCCGCAAGTTCCCTCAAAGCGAGGGTAAAAGCATACAAGGGATGTAACAGAGTAAAGGAAATAATATAGCAATCAAGCATCTGCAATAGAGTTATATTACAAGAATGACTTATTGTGGCAACCGATTAAATTGTTCTCATAACCGGAAGCGGCAAAGAAGAAAAAGGAGAAGAAGGGCCTAATCCACGCCTCCACCGCCGACCCTCCCGACCTCGCTCATTTGTCCACGATGGGTGCGACGATGGCCCCGAGCCTCAAGATTAGCGCCTCCCAGCCTTCTTGGTGACGCGGAGAGGTCGATGCCCGGTTATGAAGAGGACCTTCACCAACACCTTCTCCAAGACCCCGGCGCAGATCGCCATGACTCGCCGGCCAGCCTGCTTCGATCCTTTCCGAGCTGCCGGAGAGCCATCACCACATCCTTGAAGAAAAGTGTGAGCTTGGCGTCATCGAGATTCTCCCCAAGAATACCCGGCCCGCCGGGTTCAGCTCCGCCAACCCTCGCCGGGTGAGCGGTGATGACGAGGCCCTCCTCCAGAGCTCCACCGTGGTCTGAAGGTGTTCTGGGCTCGGCGTCTCGTCAAGAGCTCCACGCTGCTCTTGAGCTCCTTCCTCTGTCGCCCTTCCGCTTCTTGGCGGCGGCCCAAAGGCCTCCACCAAGGTAGCAAGTTTCAACTCCAGATCGGCACCGAGCCTTTGGCGGCGTCAGCTCCTTGGTCTTCGGGCAAGCTGACTTCTGTAGCTCGCCATGGGCTGCAAGGCTCCTTTCTCGTGTTTATACTGGAGTGCGGCAAGCTCTTCATTCTTCTTCCCCATATCCGCTCCAAATTGCCCACCCTCTCCTCTAAATCCTTTTCGATGCTCTCATGTCTGCCAAGGCCCTTTGCCTCCTTGAGTGTCCCGGGCGATCGCCTCTCGGCCTCGAGCCTCCTGGACTCGCTCTAGACTGGCTTTTTCAGGTCACCACCTTCCCGCCGACATCTTCCTCGACAGCCTCTCGCTGCCTCGCCCAGCCTTTTCCAGATGAACGCCTTTGCCCGCTGAAGGCGCCCTTCGCAATGGATCGAGGGCCTCCTCGGGTTGCGGTTCCGAGTTTGCATGTTTTATGTCAACCTCACCGAGACGATAAGCGCTTCCTCGACTCAAGTCATTGTCGGGCGCGGGTAGAGTGACACCAGCTGGCAAATTGCCTCCTCGACTCGCCGGCCATTGCTGGTCGCCGACCACCGCCAGCCCGGCAGAGGTAAGTACTTCCCATCAAACCTCTCCTTCAACCGGGCGCCTCGAGCTCACGCCCAGGAGCTTGATATACGCCGCCGCCTTCAAGCACTGGGTCAGTCTGAGTCTGACGCCACGCCACAAGCGGAGGGGTCGGGCGGTTGGTGTAGCGCTTGCGCCTGCTGGCCCTCCCGTCGCAAGGCGATCACGACCTCGGCTGCTCCTCAAGACCAGCAGCCTTGGCGGCCTTCACGGGCTGGCCTGCTGGCCGGCCTCTTCCTCATCTCATGCACGACGGCCCGTTGCCAGGCGTTTCTCCCGCCGGGGGCCTGGCTCTATTGGGTCCCAAAAGGGGGGATCTCAAGACAGAAGAAGAAAGAAAAGTCAAGCAAATATCCAAAAGGAAGAAAAAGAAAATCAGCAGTAACCAAGGGGAAGTCCCCGACGAGGAGGGCCACCGTGCTGGGCTCAGTGGATCATGGGCTCCACCACCGAGGGCTCACTGTTCCGCCTCTTTGCCGGGGATCCTTCTTGCCAAGAGGGCTCCCCATATCGAATCGCCTTGGTGGCGAGTTGAAGCCGACGACACTCCGGTCGGCCTCTCCGATCGCCTCGTGGGCCTGCTTCGCTCCTATATACAGAGTCAACAATCAAGAAGTTAGGTAAAAGAAGCACCCATGCGCGCCTATAACAGAAGCAAACCAATGCATTATGCCGGGTCAGGCTGAGCTGCCGCGAGGGAAGGGACCGGTCCGCTGGCGTGGTCTCGACGTCTTCTTCCGCCATAGCAGGATCGCCCTCGGCGTTAACCACGGGACCTTGGCTCTTCGCCGCCTCTCCGCCAAAGTCCCGAGAAAGAACAAGGGTTTGAGAGAAGCAGATTAGATACAAGGCAAACAAACAACAAGGATCAAAGAAAGACAAGTACAAGAAGAAGAAAAGACTTACTCCTCCTCCTCCTCCTCTTAATCATCATCGAGCTCAGCGAGAGGTCGAACTCCGTACCTCTCTAGCGACGTGGCGGAGGAGTAGGGCTCGGGCGCTTGCCGAGGGCTGCGGCAGATCAGCGGGCGGCCCGGAAAACCTCAACAGCTTGGGCGCTGCTCTGACCTCCCGCGCAACGGTATTTTGCTGCGATGGAACGTGTCCCATGGTGCCGCTGGCTGCTGGTCGGCTCTGCTCCTTCATGCCTTCTCCGACTCGACGAGGCGCCTTTCTGCTGGAATTGGGGCTGCGCTGGGCTCGCCACGGCAAGTTGCTCAAGACTGTTGGCCGCAGGCTCGACGGGCTCCGCTTGCTCCTCGCCCCTTCACATCGCTTCTCGCAAGTTCTTCTCCCGGTGGCAAGGTCACACGCAGCTGCATCCGGCCCGCCAAAGATGAAGCCAACTCGCCACAAGCAGCAGTCACGCCCGCCCTCGCTAGCAATGTACGCCACTGCTACGGTTGTGGCGCGCGAGGAGCTGCCGCCGGAGTCGACCGCCACCGCTAAGTCATCAAGAATTGCTGCACGACCCAGCTGGCTCATCCAGCTTTGCACTTATCCCATGTGAGTCGACCGCATCATTGCGCAGATACGATCGCTACCGGGAGTTATTGCAAAGGGGACAACGCTCACAGCAACCGAACCACTCGATGATTGGCGCTGCTTGAACATCTCAAAGATCGCTGGCCAAGCTCCATAACCGCGGAAGTTGAAGTTGAGGCCTGGCGCAGTCATGAAATCCGCCGGGCCGCTAAACAGCGCGGCCTCCCTCTCCCGCAGAGGGCGGCGCGACGGCGAAGGAAATCCGTGCTAACCGCCCCTGTTGTGAGTCCGCATGCCCGAGCCGGGCGATTCGAGTGGTGGCGATCGCCGCCTGGCATCATCCGGCCGACAAAGCACTCCAGCTGCTGTCCAAGACAACCCGGTCCCGGCAGAGCTTAGTGAATGGCGCGGATTGGCATCATGATCCAGCACCACTCCGCCCACTGCCCCACTTGTCGCGGAGCTCGCCTGGCCATACACCTCCTTCATGCCCATCCGAGAGGTTCTAGGCGATCTCGGCCAGCCAGCTCCCCTTTCGGCTCGAGGGAGAAATAATGACGAAAAAGAGCAACATTGGGGAGGATGACAACAAAGTTCGGCAGAGGTAGCGAAACCGCCATTGTCGAACGGGCGTTGGGGGGTGAAATCAAGAAGATGGAACCCGAGGTGTTCATGATGTCGCAAAGAAAATTAAAAAGGTGGGGCAGAGCCCGAGTAGAAGAACACAGGAAGAAGTAGTACCTCCGCACTTTTTCGACGAAGCCTCGGCGAAAGCACCGCGTGGCGCGATGCGCCTCGCTTCGCCGACCAAGAGGTAGAACTCCGCCCGCAACGCCCCGGTGAGCTCGGGAGAAAAAGCACATATTTTTTGCACATTGGCTCTGGGCTGCCGATTAAGAGTTTTCGCAGCCTTCCGTCTTCGAGCTATGGCGAAGCAATGGGAAGGCGATGGCGGCGGGCGCGGAAGGGCGGAGCACGGCTTCTTCGAATTGGGAAGTGGAGGAGCGGCGGAGCGGAGGAAGGAATGCAAGTGCGGAAGTGGGGGAACGCCCCGGTTCCTTTGTTTATAAACAGGGATGCGAACGCTACGCATTTCCGAGTTAAGTATCACCACGCTCTTCCTGACGACGCCGCAATCGACGCGTTGCTAAGAGAGGACGCGGTGGACACGGAGTCCGACAGGTGGGCCTGTGCCGCGCGTCTGCAGATTGCTGGGCCTGGCCCAACACGCTGCACTGTATGGCCCAGCCCGGGCTCTGCCGGTGACTAAAGTAGGGTACTTTTACTCGAACTTGTGCACGGGCAGTCAGCCGCTTCAAGGCAAGGCTTGCCAGCGCTCGCCAAGACCCTTATTTTATTACTGCCATTCAAGAACAAAGTATCAACTAAGAAGACAAAGGCCCCAAGAGGAGCTTGCCGAAGGCCAACCAAGGCCCTCCAGAGGAACTTGCCGCGACGCTTCCGCATGTGAAGCGTCTGCAGCCGGGCAAGCTTGTCGCCAACAAGAGAAGGGCTATTGCAAGGCGCTCTGCAAGGCTTCCACCTCGCACCCAAAGACATCCAATGACGCGGTCACCCTGTGGCCGCCCCAGAGCACGCGGGCGTAGGCGCCATGCAGCCATGCGTGCGAGGTGGCAAGCTTGAGCTGATAAGGAGGCCATCGCGGGCGATCGGGTGGCGCACCTAACTGGCTGCTTTGCAATCCGTAATGACTGACGGCATTAAATGCCATTGTCCCTCAGCCGAGTTAGTAGGGACACTGGTCACATCATACCAACCTGCTTACCTTTTCCCCCTCTTCCTACACCGCACCTCGCTGCACCCCTTAGACTATAAAGGGAGGCCCATACACGACGAAGGGGTTCAAGGTTCGGAACTTTTTCCACACTAGGGGTTCCGTGAGTTCAGAGATCCAACACCACCATACGCCACGCTTTGAGCAAGAACAAATAAAACACAAGGCAGCAGAGAGTTTTATCTCTCCGGAGAGCTCCGGCCGGGTAAAATCGCCTCTGCCTCTGGCCGACCTCGGATATGCTGGGCACGCCCGCTTCCCTGTCGAACTAGAAGGGGCCCCCTGCCCCATAGGTGCTCAAGATGTCGGGCTTGTTTTTGACCCGTGACGACGTGAGTCCCACCGCCTCGCTCGCTGCCTCCGCTCAAGGCCCACTCCACCGCCCGCTTGTTCGGGCGGTGGTGGTAGAATCAATGTAGACGGAGCGGCCACCAAGGATTCTTCTGGCATGTTGATGAAGGCATTGATGTAGCCCGCTGAGACCGGATCAGATGCTCACGACTCGACGCGCCTTTACCGGGCGCGCTAAAGATGTCGGGCGCTCGCAGGCCACGAGCACCTGGCAGGGGGCCCTTCTAGTCCGCAAGGGAGCGGAGGGCGCAGAGCAGATCGGGTCGAGGTAACGCCGAGATCGACGCTTCAAGACTTCCAGCTATTCCGAGATTCATCGTGTGATTTGTTTTGTTCGCTGTATTCATATCCTGCATCATGTCATCATGCCATCATATCATTAATTTTAAAACCTCAACTAAATAAATTGCATAGATCTTTTGATCTATTTAAATCGAGGGAATTCACATGGTGATTTCTCTTATAACATATTAAAGCCTCTCAATATTATTAGAGAGCAATAATAAAAATATTCCATTCATTTGGAATTAACCAAAACACACTTGAAAAATCCCCACCTTTTCTACTTCAAGTTTGGTCCCCAAACTTTGTCAACATTTCTTTTCCCATTTATCGAGGCTCCTCCTAAATTCTCAACATTTTTGGACTCTTTAAATCCTAGTCCTTGTTCAAATTTTTAAATTAAATTCAAATGACTTTGAATTTAATTCTGCAATCTTGCCCACTATTTTTCTTGGTCAAGCTCATTTTATGAGTCCGTGAGATTACCCCCATGCGCAAATTCTTTCCTTAACCCCTCTTTCTTTTTACCTTCCTCTTTTGTTTTCTGTCAATTTAGTTTTATGAGAGAGAGAAGGAGATGAGGTCCAAGAGCTATCCAGCTAGCAGCTCCTCGCCTTTTTCCTCTCGCCACCTCCCAAGGCCCTGGGCCATCAAGGCCCCACACCCTCCTAACCCTAGGCCGACCCCTCCCTCTGACTCTCTCCGCCTCCATCCTCTGCCTCGCACCGCCACCACACACCACAGACAGGGGGATAGCGCCTCACGCCTGATCCTCGATCACACTGCCCTGCCATGGCGATCGCGCCATGCACCTCGAGGCTGTTGCCGCTACCATCTCCGCCCTTGTTCCTGCCCATGCTCCGCCGCCATGTACGCTCAAGAGAGCACTAACGCTACTCAGACCGCTGTCTGCTTAGCTTCGCCTGCCGGACGTCTCTCCTGGGACCGACGTCTCCGCTGCCGCTCGAGGCCAGCGCCGCTTCTTTCTTCAACCGAGGAGCGGAGACTCTTCCATCTCGTCGCCACGGAGTAGGCTACCAGCCCCCATCGCACTGCCGTGAGCGCGCTCTAAGCCGCTGCCGTGCGTTCTTCGCCGCTGTCACGCCGCCATGGACCGAAAGCCTAGAGCTCCGCCGCTGCTTTGGTTATGCTCCGCCTAACTCCTCTTGACAGCCGCCACACCGACCTGTTTCTACTCCGTTTCAGCACTCGCTTGCTACACGCCGCCGCCAAGACCATGACCGCTTTTGTCGTTGATCGCCGAGATGCAGCCCCGAGGCTTTCCATGATTGTTGCAAAATTCCACGCCGCACCACTTGCACCCCCATGCTTCGCGGATCCTTCGCTCGCACGCCAAGACCGTGGGTTTACATCAAGTTCGGCCACAGCACAAAGATATGTGCAGCTACGCCGATTCGCCGAGCAATGACTACCCATGGGACCCGCTGTTCATCTACAAACGCTGCGACAACTACCGCCGCCACGGAACAACGACTTCCACTACGCCGAACGCCTACTTCCACTACCACCGCCGCGGAGAACGCCTACTTCCATCACGATCGCCACGAACGCCTACTTCCACTTCGACCGCGGAACCACTACTTCTCGACATTTTTGAACTGCTCAAAGGCACGCCAAGGTATAACCCGAGAAGACCTTCCGAGAACGAATGCATGTGTGAATGAGATGCACCGCCACCGTGTCCGGTTCGTCGCCATGGCGCCCCTCTTTGCCATGCCACCCGACATGTGGGACAATCTGCTTTCCGTGATCAATCCCCATCTCTTGCGTGTTCCACACATCCAAGACGCTTCCTTTTCACCTAAGGTGTCTCCATGAGCTAACGGAACCGCTATGTTGCCGTGGCATCATTTTCTGGATATGTTGCTGCGGCACCATTTTCCGCTTCACCGCCATGGCACTCTTTTCCTTCCGCCATGGCTTACTTTAATGCTCCTTATCATGCTCATGTCAATATTTTCATAAATCAAGATATAACTTGCATATGTCATTCGTGATCATGATAACAACATTTAAAATGTTAAAAAATTGTTGTTGCATTAATTTGCTAAATGACATGAGGATTTTCCCTAATTGTCGTTTATCGCTTCCGCCTCATTTAAACTTGCTTAACTAGTAGGTTTGCTGTCATGCTTCACCTCTTGCCATGTTTAACAACATTTAATGTTGTTGGGTATATAACCGAGAGGGAACTAAATAATTGATGTGGAAGTTGTCAATATGCAACTCATTGCATATTGAGCTCCACTTAACTTGTAGTATTGTTTGTTGCACTTTGCACATGCCATGCCTCATTAAACCGGACATGCATCATACTTGGTTGTGCATCATGCCATGATTATGTGATGGTCGTTTACCATGTTGTTTGTTTCTTTCCGTTTGCTTCTCTCGTTAGCTTTGGTTTTGTTCCGAAGTTGTGAGGATTCGCTCGATCATTCAGCTTGTCTTCTTCATGGACTCATTCTTCTTCCTTGCGGATCTCGTGCAAGATGATCATACCTCTAAATCACTACTATCTTTCTATGCTAGTTTGCTCGCTTCTTTGCTATGCCAATGCTACGATGCCACCTTTTGCTTGTCAGCCTCCCAAATTGCCATGAACCTCTAACCTTTGACACCATTCCTAGCAAACCATTGATTGGCTATATTACCGCTTGTTTCAGCCTCTTATAGCGTTGCTAATTGCAGTGAAGTTGAAGATTGCTCCATGGTGGACAGGTTTTGTTGGGATATCACAATATCTCTTATATTATTAATGCATCTATATACTTGGCAAAGGGTGGAAGGCTCATGCTTTATGCCGTGTTTGTTCCACTCTTGCCGCCTCTAGTTTCACCATACCGGTGTTATGTTCCTGATTTCCGCCCTTACGCTGTCGGGTGATTTATGGACCTCTCACAGCTTCTCTTTGAATAAACCTGTCCAAAGAAGGCTCAACCTTTTGATTTTACCATTTGCCTCACTCTAGCCTTTTTTTTCCCTTGGGTTTCTTTCCCGAAGGTCATCTTTATTTTAGCCCCCCGGCCGTGCTCAAGCTTCGGTGTTGGTCCAAACCGCTGATGTGCCGCTCGGCAACTAGGCAATCTTATCGGCTTCACCACGAGATTGCTCAATCCGGCAGTGCCTCGAGAACGAGATATGCGCAGCTTCTATCGAGGTTGTCGGCACGGCCGGAGGCTTTGCTGGTCTCGTTTTACCATTGTCGAAATGTCTTGATGTACCGGATACCGAAGTTCTGATCGGAGTGTCTCGGGTGAAGGTCTGTCCTGGCTCGTTGATCGCGAGAACTTGTTGCGGGCTAAGTTAGGACACCGCAGGTATAAACTTTCGAGAGCCGTGCCCGCGTTATGTGGCGATGGGAATTTGTTAATGTCCGGCCAGATAACTTGACACTCTGATCCGAATTAAAATACATCAACTGAGGTGTAAACGTGATGGTCTCTTTCCGCGGAGTCCCGGAAGCGAACACGGTGTTGGAGCAATGTTTTGACGAAGCAGCTATATGATCACTTCTTGATCATACTTTTATCGATCGCAAGCTTCTCTCTTCTTCTTTCTCTTATTTCAGCGCATGATTAGCCACCATATGCTACTGGCTTGCTCAGCTCCACCTCATGCCTTTACATTAACCCTATAAGCTTTGCTAGTCTTGATCTCGCATGGTGAGATTGTTGAGTCCTCGTGGGATCACCAGACACTTCCAAAACTGCTTCAGTGTGCCTATGTTACTGAAAGCAGGGTGATTTGATCCGAAGCTCAAGGAGGAGCTCGATGAAGATCTTGCCTTTGTGTTGTTTCGCTCTAGTTGATCAAGAATGGAGCCCAAGAGGGTCGACGGGACCTTTTGTCGACGGGGTTTTTCTTTATTTTGGTTCCATAGTCGGACCTTGATTGTATCCGGATGATGTAATGCTTTATTCATGTAATTGTGTGAAGTATTGTAAGCCAACTATGTATCTTTTTCCCTTATGTATTACATGGGTTGTGTGAAGATTACCTCACTATGACATTGCTTTCAATGCGTTATGCCTCTAAGTCATGCTTCACATCGGGAGATATAGCCGATCGAGGGCGCTATGTTGGTAATCGAGCCTTCCCGACCTTAGGAGCCCCACGCTTGATCGCTTTTAGCGGCCGAGTTGTGTCTAGAAAATGTTTTGAGTCATTTAGGATTATATATATCGAGAGTTAGAATTTTTTACTCCTCAGTCCCTTCGCGCCTCGTGAGGTCTCCCGATAGAAGTTTTGACTTTTCTCTCCTCAAATTTCACTAAAAAAAATTTAGGATCACGCTGGTATCTTAGAATCGCTCCGATGGTTTTATGATGACAACATTGTCTTGGTGCCTCCCGCCGCTAGGGTTTTTAATGGAGGTGTCCCGGGAGTTGAGCTCCGAGGTGTTGTCGCCATAATTTTATCGCAGTTCGAATACCTGAGTTTAGTACGCCGACATCGAAAA
>JAHHZJ010001769.1:0-32861 GCA_021437245.1 Aegilops speltoides | reverse complement strand
TTCTTGTCCTCTATAGAGGAGATATCGCTTTCCACATATATATCGACCGATGCCAGAATGCCCTTTGTTCTTGGCTTTCACGCATGATGAGTTACAAAGATGCCATCCGCTAAAACAAGGAGAATAAGGCATATAGCCGCTGGATTTTCTTCAATTTACGCACCAAATGAGATTGCCCGATCATAGAGCATCCGCAGAAGGTACGCTTTGTCCCTACCACGGGCTAATGTCTATAAGCAACATAACCTCTCTCAATTTCCCTTCAAAAGGAAGTGCCAATGGGTTCGTAAACTTGTCCAAAAACAATGATTTAATGATGTTCTTTGACTTTCAGGCCAAAATTTCCTGCTTATACAATTTGAGGGTACTCCAGCCTCCGGCCGTAACTGGAGTATTTTTGATTCACATACCGCCATGAAAGCATTTTGAGTACTTATGATCCGATACGGACTAATGACAAAATTATGACCGCTTTAGTGAACATCAATCCATTCAATGGCATCGTCCTTGAAAGTACTTCATTTTCTTCTGCGCTTTTATTCGATTGCCCTAAAATTTTGTCCTCTATAGAGGAGATATCGCTTCACATATATATCGACCCCATCCTGTGAATGCCCTTTTGTTCTTGGCTTTCACGCATGAGTTACAACATGCCATCCGCCTAAAACAAGGAGAATAAGGCATATAGTCACGGATTTTCAATTTACGCCACCAAATGAGATCGCCTTGATCATAGAGCATCCGCAGTATGGTACGCTTGTCCCTACCACGGGGACTAATGCCCATAAGCAACATAATCTCTCAATTTCCTTCAAAAGGAAGTGCTAATGGGTTCGTAAACTGTTCAAAAATGCGATATCTAATGATGTTGCTATGACTTTCAGCCAAAAATTCTGCTTAAGGCTGAATTTGAGGGTATCCGGTTCCTAGCTGAACTGGGAGTATTTTTTGATTTATCACTCGCAGCATGTTTGAGTACTTATGCGTCCGACACGGACCAATGACAAAATATGACCGCTTTTAATGAACATCAATCCATTCTATGGCCGCCTTGAAAGTACTTCATTTTCTCGCAGCGCTAATTTGCGATTGCTTCCAAAATTTCTTTTGTACTTTATAGAGGAGATATCACTCTCACATATATATTGAACGATGCCGTGAATGTCCTTTTGTTCTTGGCTTTCACGCATGAGTTACAAGATGCCATCCGCAAAAAACAAGGAGAATAAGGCATATAGCCACTGGATTTTCTTCAATTTGACGCAATGAGATTGCCTTCGATCATAGAGCATCCGCAGAAGGTATGTTTGTTCTACCTGGGGCTAATGTCTATAAGCAACATAATCAATTTTCTATTTCTTGTCCTCTATAGTGGAGATATCGCTTCCACATATATATTCACAGACCGATGCTAGGAATGCCATTTTGTTCTTGGCTTTCACGCACGAAGTTACAATATATCGATGATGCCATCCCTTTGTTCTTGGCTCATTATGAAAACAAGGAGAATAAGGCATATAGCCACTGGATTTTCTTCAATTTACGCCAAATGAGATTGCCCTGGATCATAGAGCATCCGCAGAAGGTACGCTTTGTCCCTACCAGGGGGCTAATATCTATAAGCAACATAATCTCTCGAATTTCCTTCAAAAGGAAGTGCCAATGGGTTCTAAACTTGTCCAAAAAACAGCGATTTAATGATGTTCTTTGACTTTCAAGGACAAAAGTCCTGCTTAAGACTGAATTTGAGGGTACCCGCCTCCTAGCGCAAGCGGGAGTATTTTTTGATTCGCGCTCGCTCCACGAGCAGTTTGAGTACTTGTGGGTCCGACACTGACCAATGACAAAATTATGACCGCTTTAGTGAACATCTTTCCAATTCTATGGCGCCCTTGAAAGTACTTCATTTTCTCGTGCACTTTTTTCCCCGACGCCCTAAAATTTCTTGTCCTCTATAGAGGAGATATCATTTCCACATATATATCGACCGATGACAGAATGCCCTTTTGTTCTTGACTTTCACGCATGAGTTACAAGATGCCATCCGCTAAAACAAGGAGAATAAGGCATAGCCGCTGGATTTTCTTCAATTTACGGCCAAATGAGATCGCCTTGATCATAGAGCATCCGCAGAAGGTACGCTTGTCCCTACCAGGGGCTAATGTCTATAAGCAACATAATCTCTCGAATTACCTTCAAAAGGAAGTGTCAATGGGTTCGTAAACTTGTCCAAAAACAATGACGTAATGATGTTCTTTATCTTTCAGGACAAAAGTCCTGCTTAAGGCTGAATTTGAGGGTACACCGGCCTCCCGCACAAGCGATTATTTTCTGGATTCACGCTGCCGCGCCAGCAGCTTTGAGTACTTGTGAGTCCGACACGGACCAATGACAAAATTATGACCGCTTTAGTGAACATCTGTCCATTCTATGGCGCCCTTGAAAGTACTTCATTTTCGCGCTTTTTGCCCGATTGCCCCAAAATTTCTTGTCCTCTATAGGGAGATATCGCTCACATATATTGACCGATGCCAGAATGCCCTTTGTTCTTGGCTTTCACGCCGCATGAGTTACAATGCCATCCGCCAAAAACAAGGAGAATAAGGCATATATCCGCTGAATTTTCTTCAATTTACGCCAAATGAGATCGCCTTGATCATAGAGCATCCGCAGAAGGTACGCTTGTCCCTACCAGGGGGCTAATGTCTATAAGCAACATAATCTCTCGAATTTCCTTCAAAAGGAAGTGCCAATGGGTTCGTAAACTTGTCCAAAAAAATAGCGATGAATTGATGTTCTTTGACTTTCAGTACAAAAAGTCCCGCTTAAGGTCAGATTTGAGGGTACCCAGCCTCCTCGAGCAAGCGGTAGTGTTTTTTGATTCGATGCTCCGAAAGCAGTTTGAGTACTTGTGGGTCCGACACGGACCAATGACAAAATTATGACCGCTTTAGTGAACATCTCTCCATCTATGGCAATCCTTGAAAGTACTTCATTTTCTCGCGCTTTTTTTCCTGATTGCCCTAAAGTTTCTTGTCCTCTATAGAGGAGATATCGCTTACACATATATATATTGACCAATGCCAGGAATGCCCTTTTGTTCTTGGCTTTCACGCGCATGAGTTACAGCATGCCATCCGGCGAAAACAAGGAGAATAAGGCATATATCCGCTGAATTTTCTTCAATTTACGGCCAAATGAGATTGCCCGGATCATAGATCATCTGCAGAAAGGTACGTTTGTCCCTACCAAGGGGGCTAATGTCTATAAGCAACATAATCTCTCGAATTTCCTTCAAAAGGAAGTGCCTATGGGTTCAGAAACTTGTCTGAAAAACAGCGATGAATTGATGTTCTTTGACTTTCAGGGACAAAAAGTCCTGCTTAAGGTCAGAATTTGAGGGTACTCCAGCCTCTCGGAGCAAGCGGTAGTATTTTTACATTCGCGCTTCATGCGAAAGCAGTTTGAGTACTTGTGGGTCCGACACGACTCCAATGACAAAATTATGAGCGCTTTAGTGAACATCTCTCCATTCTATGGCGTCCTTGAAAGTACTTCATTTTCTCGCGCGCTTTTGACGATTGCCCTAAAGTTTCTTGTCCTCTATAGAGGATATATCGCTTATACATATATATCGACCGATGCCAGAATGCCCTTTGTTCTTGGCTTTCACGCGCATGAGTTACAAAGATGCCAACCGCGAAAAACAAGGAGAATAAGGCATATATCCGCTGGATTTTCTTCAATTTACGGCCAAATGAGATCGCCTTGATCATAGAGCATCCGCAGAAGGTACGCTTGTCCCTACCAGAGGGGCTAATGTCTATAAGCAACATAATCTCTCGAATTTCCTTCAAAAGGAAGTGCCAATGGGTTCGTAAACTTGTCCGAAAAACAATGATTTAATGATGTTCTTTATCTTTCAGTACAAAAAGTTCCCGCTTAAGGTCAGATTTGAGGGTACACCAGCCTCCCCGCGCAAGCGGTAGTATTTTCTTGATTCACGCTACGCCATGAGAGCAGTTTGAGTACTTGTGGGTCCGACACGACCAATGACAAAATTATGACCGCTTTAGTGAACATCTCTCCATTCTATGGCAATCCTTGAAAGTACTTCATTTTCGCGGCGCTTTTGCTCCGACCGCCTAAAATTTCTTGTCCGCTATAGTGGAGATATCGCTTCACATATATATCGACCGATGCCTGAATGCCCTTTTGTTCTTGGCTTTCACGCATGAGTTACAAAGATGCCATCCGACGAAAAACAAGGAGAATAAGGCATATAGTCACTGATTTTCTTCAATTTACGGCCAAATGAGATCGCCTTGATCATAGAGCATCCGCAGAAGGTATGTTTGTCCCTACCAGGGGCTAATGTCTATAAGCAACATAATCTCTTGAATTTCCTTCAAAAGGAAGTGCCAATGGGTTCGTAAACTTGTCCAAAAACAAAGAACTAATGATGTTCTTTGACTTTCGTGGACAAAAAGTCCCGCTTAAGGTCAGATTTGAGGGTACCCAGCCTCCCCGGCGCAAGCGGGAGTGCTTTTGATTCACGCCTTCCACGAAAGCAGTTTGAGTACTTGTGGGTCCGACACGGACCAATGACAATATTATGACCGCTTTAGTGAACATCTCTCAAATCTATGGCGCCCTTGAAAGTACTTCATTTTCTCGCGCTTTTTGCCCGATTGTCCCAAAATTTCTTGTCCTCTATAGAGGAGATATCGCTTCCACATATATATCGACCGATGCCAGAATGCCCTTTGTTCTTGGCTTTCACGCCGCATGAGTTACAAAGATGCCATCCGCGAAAACAAGGAGAATAAGGCATAACCGCTAGATTTTCTTCAATTTACGCCAAATGAGATCGCCTTGATCATAGAGCATCCGCAGAAGGTACGCTTGTCCCTACCAGGGGGCTAATGTCTATAAGCAACATAATCTCTCGAATTTCCTTCAAAAGGAAGTGTCAATGGGTTCGTAAACTTGTCTCAAAAACAGCGACTAATGATGTTCTTTACTTTCGTGGACAAAAGTCCTGCTTAAGGCAGAATTTGAGGGTACACCGGCCTCCCGCACAAGCGGGATTATTTTCTCGATTCACGCTATTGCCGGGAGCAGCAGTTTGAGTACTTGTGAGTCCGACACGGACCAATGACAAAATTATGACCGCTTTAGTGAACATCTGTCCATTCTATGGCGCCCTTGAAAGTACTTCATTTTCTCGCATGCTTTTGCCTGATTGCCCCAAAATTTCTTGTCCTCTATAGAGGAGATATCGCTTCCACATATATATCGACCGATGCCAGAATGCCCTTTTGTTCTTGGCTTTCACGCCATGAGTTACAAAGATGCCATCCGCGAAAAACAAGGAGAATAAGGCATATATCCGCTGAATTTTCTTCAATTTACGCCAAATGAGATCGCCTTGATCATAGATCATCTACGAGAAAGGTACGCTTGTCCCTACCAAGGGGCTAATGTCTATAAGCAACATAATCTCTCGAATTTCCTTCAAAAGGAAGTGCCAATGGGTTCGTAAACTTGTCTGAAAAACAGCGATGAATGATGTTCTTTGACTTTCAGGACAAAAAGTCCCGCTTAAGGTCTGATTTGAGGGTACCCGGCCTCCCGAGCAAGCGGTAGTATTTTTTGATTCGCTGCCTCCGCGAAAGCAGTTTGAGTACTTGTGGGTCCGACACGGACCAATGACAAAATTATGAGCGCTTTAGTGAACACCTCTCCAATCTATGGCGTCCTTGAAAGTACTTCATTTTCTCGCTTTTTGCCCGATTGCCCTAAAGTTTCTTGTCCTCTATAGAGGATATATCGCTTACACATATATATCGACCGATGCCAGAATGCCCTTTTGTTCTTGGCTTTCACGCCGCATGAGTTACAAAGATGCCATCCGCGAAAACAAGGAGAATAAGGCATATATCCGCTGAATTTTCTTCAATTTACGGCCAAATGAGATCGCCTTGATCATAGATCATCCGCAGAAGGTACGCTTGTCCCTACCAAGGGGCTAATGTCTATAAGCAACATAATCTCGAATTTCCTTCAAAAGGAAGTGCCTATGGGTTCGTAAACTTGTCTAAAAACAAATGATTTAATTGATGTTCTTTGACTTTCAGGACAAAAAGTCCTGCTTAAGGCTGAATTTGAGGGTACCCAGCCTCCCGGAGCAAGCGGGTAGTATTTTTGATTCGCTGCCGCGAAAGCAGTTTGAGTACTTGTGGGTCCGACACGGACCAATGACAAAATTATGACCGCTTTAGTGAACATCTCTCCATTCTATGGCGCCCTGAAAGTACTTCATTTTCTCGCAGCGCTTTTTGCCCGATTGCCCCAAAATTTCTTGTCCTCTATAGAGGATATATCGCTTACACATATATATCGACCGATGCCAGAATGCCCTTTGTTCTTGGCTTTCACGCCGCATGAGTTACAAAGATGCCATCCGCCAAAACAAGGAGAATAAGGCATATATCCGCTGAATTTTCTTCAATTTACGGCCAAATGAGATCGCCTTGATCATAGATCATCTGCAGAAGGTACGCTTGTCCCTACCAAGGGGCTAATGTCTATAAGCAACATAATCTCTCGAATTTCCTTCAAAAGGAAGTGCCAATGGGTTCGTAAACTTGTCTCAAAAACAAATGATGAATGATGTTCTTTGACTTTCGTGGCCAAAAAGTCCTGCTTAAGGTCAATTTGAGGGTACCTCCAGCCTCCCGGAGCAAGCGGGAGTATTTGCTACATTCGCGGCCTCATGAAAGCAGTTTGAGTACTTGTGGGTCCGACACGGACCAATGACAAAATTATGACCGCTTTAGTGAACATCTTCCAATTCTATGGCAGCCCTTGAAAGTACTTCATTTTCTCGTATGCTTTTTGCCCGACGCTCTAAAATTTCTTGTCCTCTATAGAGGAGATATCGCTTCACATATATATCGACCGATGCCAGAATGCCCTTTTGTTCTTGGCTTTCACGCCGCATGAGTTACAAAGATGCCATCCGCGAAAACAAGGAGAATAAGGCATATATCCGCTGGATTTTCTTCAATTTACGCCAAATGAGATCGCCTTGGATCATAGAGCATCCGCAGAAGGTACGCTTGTCCCTACCAAGGGGCTAATGTCTATAAGCAACATAATCTCTCGAATTTCCTTCAAAAGGAAGTGCCAATGGGTTCGTAAACTTGTCCAAAAACAGCGATGAATGATGTTCTTTGACTTTCGTGGACAAAAAGTCCTGCTTAAGGCTGAATTTGAGGGTACTCCGGCCTCCCGGAGCAAGCGGTAGTATTTTTACATTCGCATGCTTCCACGAAAGCAGTTTGAGTACTTGTGGGTCCGACACGGACCAATGACAAAATTATGACCGCTTTAGTGAACATATCTCCATTCTATGGCGTCCTTGAAAGTACTTCATTTTCTCATGCTTTTTGCCTCGATTGCCCTAAAGTTTCTTGTCCTCTATAGAGGATATATCGCTTACACAAATATATTGACCGATGCCAGAATGCCCTTTTGTTCTTGGCTTTCACGCCAGCATGAGTTACAAAGATGCCATCCGCCAAAACAAGGAGAATAAGGCATATATCCGCTGGATTTTCTTCAATTTACGGCCAAATGAGATTGCCTTGATCATAGAGCATCCGCAGAAGGTACGTTTGTCCCTACCAGAGGGCTAATGTCTATAAGCAACATAATCTCTCGAATTTCCTTCAAAAGGAAGTGCCAATGGGTTCGTAAACTTGTCTCAAAAACAATGATTTAATGATGTTCTTTGATCTTTCGTACAAAAAGTCCCGCTTAAGGCTCAGATTTGAGGGTACACCAGCCTCCTAGCGCAAGCGGTAGTATTTTTTGATTCACGCTCGCCATGGAGAAGTTTGAGTACTTGTGGGTCCGACACGACCAATGACAAAATTATGACCGCTTTAGTGAACATCTCTCCATTCTATGGCGCCCTTGAAAGTACTTCATTTTCGCGCTTTTTGCCCGACCGCCTAAAATTTCTTGTCCTCTATAGTGAGATATCGCTTCCACATATATATCGACCGATGCCAGAATGCCCTTTTGTTCTTGGCTTTCACGCATGAGTTACAAGATGCCATCCGCTAAAACAAGGAGAATAAGGCATATAGTCACTGGATTTTTTCAATTTACGGCCAAATGAGATCGCCTTGATCATAGAGCATCCGCAGAAGGTATGTTTGTCCCTACCAGGGGGCTAATGTCTATAAGCAACATAATCTCTCAATTTCCTTCAAAAGGAAGTGCCAATGGGTTCGTAAACTTGTCTCAAAAACAAAGAACTAATGATGTTCTTTGACTTTCAGGACAAAAGTCCTGCTTAAGGTCAGATTTGAGGGTACCCAGCCTCCCGGCGCAAGCGGGAGTATTTTTCGATTCACGCCTCCACGAGCAGTTTGAGTACTTGTGGGTCCGACACGACCAATGACAAAATTATGACCGCTTTAGTGAACATCTCTCCATTCTATGGCGCCCTTGAAAGTACTTCATTTTCTCGCACTTTTGCCCGATTGTCACAAAATTTCTTGTCCTCTATAGAGGAGATATCGCTTCACATATATATCGACCGATGCCAGAATGCCCTTTTGTTCTTGGCTTTCACGCCGCATGAGTTACAAAGATGCCATCCGCAAAAACAAGGAGAATAAGGCATATATCCGCTGGATTTTCTTCAATTTACGCCAAATGAGATTGCTCGATCATATAGCATCCGCAGAAGGTACGCTTGTCCCTACTAGGGGGCTAATGTCTATAAGCAACATAATCTCTCGAATTTCCTTCAAAAGGAAGTGCCAATGGGTTCGTAAACTTGTCCGAAAAAACAAATGATTTAATGATGTTCTTTGATTTTCAGTACAAAAAGTCCCGCTTAAGGCTGAAACCGAGGGTACTCCGGCCTCCCCGGCGCAAGTGGGAGTATTTTTGATTCATGCTCGCCGGGAGCAGTTTGAGTACTTGTGGGTCCGACACGGACCAATGACAAAATTATGACCGCTTTAGTGAACATCTCTCCATTCTATGGCGCCCTGAAAGTACTTCATTTACTCATGCGCTTTTTGCCCTGATCGCCAAAATTTCTTTGTCCTCTATAGTGGAGATATCGCTTCCACATATATATCGACCGATGCCAAGAATGCCCTTTGTTCTTGGCTTTCACGCCGCATGAGTTATAGATGCCATCCGACTAAAACAAGGAGAATAAGGCATATAGTCATTGGATTTTCTTCAATTTACGCCAAATGAGATCGCCTTGATCATAAAGCATCCGCAGAAGGTACGCTTGTCCTACCAGGGGGCTAATATCTATAAGCAACATAATCTCTAATTTCCTTCAAAAGGAAGTGCCAATGGGTTCGTAAACTTGTCTTAAAAACAGCGATTTAATGATGTTCTTTGACTTTCGTACAAAAAGTCTTGCTTAAGGTCAGATTTGAGGGTACTCTAGGCCTCCCGGCGCAAGCGGGAGTATTTTAGATTCGCACACGCCACAAGCAGCTTGAGTACTTGTGGGTCCGACACGGACCAATGACAAAATTATGACCGCTTTAGTGAACATCTCTCCATTCTATGGCAGTCCTTGAAAGTACTTCATTTTCTCGCATGCTTTTTGCCCGATCGCCCCAAAATTTCTTGTCCTCTATAGTGGAGATATCGCTTCCACATATATATCGACCGATGCCAGAATGCCCTTTGTTCTTGGCTTTCACGCCGCACGAGTTACAACATGCCATCCGACGAAAACAAGGAGAATAAGGCATATAGTCACTGGATTTTCTTCAATTTACGCCAAATGAGATTGCCTTGATCATAGAGCATCCGCAGAAGGTACGCTTGTCCCTACCAGGGGGCTAATGTCTATAAGCAACATAATCTCTCAATTTCCTTCAAAAGGAAGTGCCAATGGTTCGTAAACTTGTCTGAAAAAACAAATGATTTAATGATGTTCTTTGACTTTCGTGGACAAAAGTCCCGCTTAAGGCCGAATTTGAGGGTACTCCGGCCTCCCCGTGCAAGCGGGAGTATTTTCGATTTGCGCGCCTCCACGAGCAGTTTGAGTACTTGTGGGTCCGACACGGACCAATGACAAAATTATGACCGCTTTAGTGAACATCTTCCATTCTATGGCGTCCTTGAAAGTACTTCATTTTCGCGGCGCTTTGTCACCGATTGCCTAAAATTTCTTGTCCTCTATAGTGGAGATATCGCTTCACATATATATCGACCGATGCCAGAATGCCCTTTTGTTCTTGGCTTTCACGCATGAGTTACAAGATGCCATCCGATAAAAAACAAGGAGAATAAGGCATATAGTCATTACCGATTTTCTTCAATTTACGCCAAATGAGATTGCCCGGATCATAGAGCATCCGCAGAAGGTACGCTTGTCCCTACCAGGGGGCTAATGTCTATAAGCAACATAATCTCTCGAATTTTCTTCAAAAGGAAGTGCCAATGGGTTCAAACTTGTCTCAAAAACAGAACTAATGATGTTCTTCACTTTCGTGGACAAAAGTCCTGCTTAAGGCAGATTTGAGGGTACTCCGCCCTCCCTGCGCAAGCGGGAGTATTTTTCGATTCACGCGCGCCGCTGAAAGCAGTTTGAGTACTTGTGGGTCCGACACGGACCAATGACAAAATTATGACCGCTTTAGTGAACATCTCTCCATTCTATGGCGCCCTTGAAAGTACTTCATTTTCTCGCACTTTTTGCCCCGATTGTCCTAAAATTTCTTGTCCTCTATAGAGGAGATATCGCTTCCACATATATATCGACCGATGCCAGAATGCCCTTTTGTTCTTGGCTTTCACCCGCATGAGAGGTGTCCCGCCTTCGATGAGATGGTGGATTTCGCTTTGTGGAAGTCGACTTTGACGATCCGACTACGAACGCGAGCGAGGACGCCGCGCTTTAGCAATCGCTAAACCAACTCCGAGAGGTTATTGACCACGCCGAGCACGATCAACCCGACCACGAGGGTCTATTTCGCGAGCAAACGAAGAACAAGCAAGAAACCGAGATTGCAACTGGATATTGCGAATATAAGATGAAAGCTTTATTGATCAAGGTGGGGTTCTCGTGACGCTTTGTCCGGTCGCTGAACACAAACGGCACGCGGTTGCAGCTATGGCTAACTTTTGATCTAAACAAAACCCAAGTCTAAACGGTGCCCTAAGGGCTGTATATATGGAGGAAGAGGGGTGAATTTCGTGGCCCTTGGTGGAGGGGTCCAAACTAACCCTATCTCTTGTTTCCCCACACATACGGACTCTAAAAATAGCCTATACTAATGTATTTCGAAATTACATGGGCCTGGCCCAATAATAAGGTGACGAAGACCTAGAATAGCCTATGGACGAAATTTATGAAGTGGCATCTTGTATATTTCGTCCAAGGCTTCATGCACTCATTATGGTGGCTTCAAAGTCCTGAAATCATCACTTGTAACTCCATTCTGTCCTCTCTGCGCATGCCATCATCTCCATGCTTGTTCTTGCTCCAATGTTCATCCTTCTCCAAGCTAGGCCCTTCATTTGTAAGCAAAACAAATGTATCCAATTTAGGCAAGATCATATTCTCATGAACATTAGAATCATTACCAAGAAACGAAAGTACCGTAATTTAGTTGGCGCATGCGAGCTCTAGTAATTGGTCCAAGATGTATAGCAGCAGGGCTGTGGGTGTAACAATGGTATTGATGTCCTCATCATCCTCCCTTCTTGAAATGAAGTCGCCCTCGACGGAAGTTCATCTTCCTCACCCAAATATGGCTTCAAATCTGCAATGTTAAAAGTGGACTAACCCCAAAATCTGCAGCAGCTCAAGTTTATATGCATTATCATTTACTTTCTCCAACACCTTAAAGGGACCAGCAAGACGTGGTATTAGCTTTGATTTGCGCAAATCAGAAATCTATCTCACGCAAATGTAACCAAACAAGATCTCCAGTGCAAACACAACATGTTTTCTACCCTTATCTCCAAAGAAGTTTATATTTAGCATTCATACGCCAATGTTTTCCTTAGTTAACTCATGCATTTTTAAAATCAATTCAGCACGCTCTTTAGCATCAAAATTAACCTTCTCCAAGATGGAAGAGGCAACAAATCAATAGGTGCACGAGGTAGGAAACCATACACAACTTCAAAAGGGCACATCTTAGTAGTAGAATGCAATGAACGATTATAAGCAAATTCAATATGAGGCAAGCATTCCTCCCACATTTTCTTATTATTCTTTAGAACAGCCCTAAGCATAGTAGACAATGTTCTATTGACTACTTCAGTTTGTCCATCACTTGGGGGTGACAAGTAGTACTAAAAAGCAGTTTAGTCCCCAACTTAGCCCATAAACATCTCCAAAAGTGGCTAAGAAATTTAGTATCACGATCTGAAACAATAGTATTTGGCACACCATGCAAGCTTAATAATTTCACGAAAGAACAAATCAGCAACATTGACAAAGATCATCGCTTTTATGACATGGTATAAAGTGTGCCATTTTCGAGAATCTATCCACGACAACAAATATGTTATCCTCCCTTCTTTGTTCTAGGTAAACCTAAAACAAAGTCCATAGATATATCCTCCCAAGGAACACTAGGTACAGTAAAGGCATATATAAACCATGAGGATTGAGTCGTGACTTAGCTTTTTGACATGTAGTGCAATGAGCAATAAAACGCCAACATCCCGCCTCATCTTTGGCCAAAAGAAATGTGTAGCAAGTACGCCCTCCGCCTTCTTCACGCCAAAGTGTCCCATTAGTCCTCCTCCATGCGCCTCCCCGCAACAACAAAAGACTAACGGAGCTAGCTGAATGCATAGCTTGTTAGCACGAACACAAATCCATCATTAACGACAAACTTGTTCCATGTTCTTCCTTCTTTACAATTCTGCAATACATCTTTAAAATCAGCATCATGCACATATTGATCTTTGATGGTCTCCAAACCAAATATTTTGAAGTCAAGTTGTGAAAGCATAGTATAGCGATTTAGACAATGCATCAAGAATAACATTTTCTTTACCCTTCTTGTGTTTAATGACATAAGGGAAAGTCTCAATGAATTCAACCCATTTAGCATGTCTACGATTCAGTTTAGCTTGACTTTTAATATGTTTCAAAGATTCATGATCGTAATGTATAACAAATTCTTTGGGCCATAAATAATGTTGCCATGTTTCTAAAGTCCTAACAAGAGCATATAATTCTTTATCATAAGTAGAGTAATTCAGACTAGGCCCACTCAATTTTTCGTAAAAGTATGCAACAGGTTTGCCATCTTGTAATAACACACCTCCTAATCCAATTCCACTAGCATCACATTCAAGCTCAAAAGTCTTATTAAAATCAGAAGTTGGAGTAAAGGAGCATGTGTCAACTTAGCTTTCAATACCGTGAAGGCTTCTTCCCGTATGGTACCCCAAACAAAAGGCACATCCTTCTTTGTAAGCTCATTGAGAGGTGCAGAATGGTGCTGAAATCTCTCACAAAACGCCTATAGAAACCAGCGAGGCCAAGGAAACTCCTCACTTGTGTGACCGCTTTGGCTGCGCCAACTCTCAATAGCTTCAATCTTGGCTTTATCAACTTCAATTCCTCGTGGAGTAACAACATAGCCAAGAAAAGATACTCGGTCGGTGCAAAAGGTGCACTTCCTAAGGTTACCAAACAAACGCATCACGAGAGCATTAAAAACAGCACGAATGTTCCAAATGTTCTTCCAAAGATTTGCTATAAATCAAGATATCATCAAAATAGACTACCACAAATCGTCCAATGAAAGCACGAAACTTCGCTCATTAATCTCATGAAAGTACTAGGTGCATTAGTTAACCCAAAAGGCATGACTAACCACTCATATAATCCAAACTTAGTTTTAAATGCTGTTTTCCATTCATCTCCCAATTTCATACGAATTTGATGGTATCCACTACGCAAATCAACTTTGGAGAATATTGTAGAGCCACTCAATTCATCAAGCATATCATCTAGCCTAGGAATAGGGTGACGATAACTAATAGTAATATTATTGATGCCTCTACAATCAACACACATACGCGACGTACCATCCTTTTTCGCACTAGAATAATAGGAACAAAGACAAGGACTAAGGGATTCACAGATATAACCTTTGTCGAGCAGCTCCTCGATTTGACGATAATCTCCTTCGCCTCCTCCGGATTGGTACGGTATGGTGCACGGTTGGTAATGATGCACCGAATTAAGTCAATTTGATGCTCAATCCTCTAATAGGTGGTAATCCTGGCACGCCTTGTGGAAAGACGCCAACTAACTCCCCGCAAAATGTTAGTGACAAAGAGGGGCAAAGAGGAAGGCACGCCCTCGAATGAAAATAATGCCTCTTTGCACACAAAAGCATAGCAAATAGATTTGCTAAAATCTAGCTCATCAATATCAGATTTGGTGGCAAGTAAACATGCACTTTTCAATTTAATTTCGTAAAATAACAGAGATGGTTTATTATTAGGCTTCATGTGTCGCTCAAATTCTTTTGCCACAATCTGATTTTCACTCTTATTTTTCTCCTGCTTTTGCTTTATTAGCTCTATTAATATCATCTTTCAAAATGGACTCAGAGTCATAGGAAGCAAAGTAATATTTTTATCCTTATGAACAAGAGTATACCGATTGTTTCTACCATGGTGTACAGAATTTTATCAAATTGCCATGGTCTACCAAGTAACAAGGAACATGCTTGCATAGGTACCACATCACAATCAACATAATCAGATATGTAGAGATACTAAAATGCACACTAACAAGACGTGTTACCTTCACCTTGCCGCTGTTGTTGAACCATTGGATGTAGTAAGGATGTGGATGTGGTCTTGTGGTGAGAGATAGCTTCTCCACCATCTCCATGCTAGCCAAGTTGTTGCAGCTCCTCCATCTATGATGACGCTAATAGAACGCTCCTTCACAACTCCCTTTGTATGGAACAAATTATGCCTCCGATTTTGCTCACTTTGTGTAACTCGCACACTCAAAACACGCTGAGCAACTAAACATTCATACCGCCAAGATCTTCAAAGAGCCATGTATTGTGTCTCATGATCGTAATCATCTCCACCGTGTTCCTCATGTGTAATAAGAGCCAAAGTCTCTCATCATAGTCACTAGCGGACTCATACCCACCATCCTCAAGAGCAATCATCACACGCTGAGATTTGCATTCTCTCAAGAAAATGTCCTCTTCCCTTACAACGACGACAAATAATATCACTTGTGTGCCCTGCTGACGCCATGGAAGAAGAAGAGCTCAGGCAGGCCCAGCAGTGTGCTCTTGGCGATAGTGGTGGTTGTGCCTCGCTTGTATCACGGTTGGAGGTGGCACCAAGGAGGTGATGGTGCAAAGGAAGTAGATGATGCACGTGGTGTCCATGATGAAGGTCGACCTGCAAAAAGTTAGTGCGCCGCCAATGCCCGCCGATCCTCAAGACTTCACGCTCAGCTTTACAAGCAAGATGGAATAAACGAGTGATATTATTATAATCCTTATAGTCTAGAATGGTCTCAATCTCTATTTAATCCACCCGTAAAACGCAAGCATAGCTTCATTCTCCTCAACAATACCACATCTAATCAAGCCAGCTTTGTAATTCCCGATAATATTCTTCTACAGAATTTTTTCCTTGTCTTAAACGCTGCAATTTTTGAAGTAATTCACGCTGATAATATGGTGGAACCCAACGAGTACGCATAGCAGTTTTCAAAGCAGCCCAAGTAGCCGAACAGATATAATCTACAATGTTCGCACCACCAAACACATGCAAAGCTAGTGAAAGCACAAACAGCAGCAGAACACGCCTCTCCTCGTGATATTGTAAACATGTAAATCGTTGTTCAGCTTTCTAACTCCCAAGTAAGATATATATCAGAACATATCTACCCTCAAATGGTGGAATATTCAATTTCAGTTTAGGGAGATGGTCATGATCTCGCACTGAGGGGGAGCCCTAACATTGCCATTATTTGCATGTGGACGACCGGTGGTTGTGGTGCTGGTGGTTGCACGTAGTTCGATGTTGATCAACCTCATCCTCGTAATCTTCCACATAATCATCCTCGCTTGCACCAAAGCAGCAGCAGCAGTAGTGGAGCCAAAGAAGCACCAACAGCAGAGCAGCGCACCAGAATTTTGTCCTCGCTCAATAGGAACACGCCGAGCTCGGCCCATACCGATTCGAAGGGGCGAGTTGTTGTCGCTGCAGAGGTGCGATAGGTGCAGCCGGCGGTGGTTGTGGAAAACGCGCGAGCAATTCATCAAACTTGCTATCAAGCTTTGTTTCAAACGCCTTCTCAATGCCATCTATCTTCTCCATGGCCTCACAAATCTGCTTACCACATCTTGCACCTGTCCAATCATCATTTGTGAAACTTATCATGTAGCTGTTTGTTTGTCGTTCTCCCAATCAGCCTCATCGGCCTGTGTTCCTCGCCATGGTTAGCAAAGAATAGAAACACACAAGAATATGATCCTACAGACTACTAGGAAGTGGTGGTGGTGGTGTGGTGACATCACAAACCGTGAAGCAAATCTCAAATTCTACCAGCCTACCCAAAGAAGAGGTGGTGATCGCAACCGCTAGAAGTCAAAACTCTCAAAGCTTGGATATAGCGACACTGTGGAGAATCAAACGCACGACGAGATGTATGTGGAGCTGGGAAGGCTTATAATATGGTAGCAAAAGGGTCAAGAATAATCAAATCAGAGATGCAAAGTTGAATAAACGCCAACGACGGTAGATCAGGGTGGTCCTAGGCTAGACCGCATAGAGACGCGAGCCTAGAACACTAACAAAATCACGGCGCTGCACGTAAACAAAGGAAAAGCACACTCAAATTTTTTTTTCGCTTTTTTTTTTTTTTTTTTTTTTTTTTTTTTTTTTTTTTTTTTTAAAAATCACTATAATGGCGAAAGTGTCTCAAAACTCTTCCTGTGTCAAATCGACAGATGGGCACGAAAATTTTTTCGACCAAATTTTTTTTTTTTTTCGATCGCCGACCCAAAAACGAAACGGGTCAAAAAACTTTCTATAACGGCGATCGCTCAATACGCTTAGAAACACCTAAAATAGGATAGCCGTAAAATTTTTATCCCGCATGCTTTTGGAAAATTTTGGGCCTAAACGAGGGTGGTTTCCGACTTTTTTTTTTGAAACCAACCTCTTCTACGGACGGCAAAAGATTGCTGAATCAAACCTACTCGCATAAGGAAACACGAATCGAAATTAGATGGATCCCAAAACAAATCTAATATGCAAGGAACTCGGATTGGTGGTGGATATATGGTGGTGGTATATGGCAACGGTGGTGGTATATGGCAGCGTGGTGGTATATGGATACGGATTCAAGCGGTGGCGATAAGCGGTGGTGGTAGATGGCAGGGCGATGATGATGAAAGCGGCGGCGGCGTGACAACTTATGACCGTAACTCAAACTCTAAAAGACTAGACTCTAAGACCAAAGAACTAGACACGACGATGCAACCGCAAATTCAACAACGCAAATACGTAAAAGATTATGCAAAGGCTCGATTGGTTCGGATATGATGACCTAACCCTAATTTTTTTTGGCTTTTTCGTGGACTATAGGTATGAAGAATGACTCGATCTAAACTACGAAAACTCAGAAAATCTCACCGAGCAACCCGGAAATCTGATACCACTTGATAGAGGCAAAGGTGTCCCGCCTTTCGATGAGATGGTGGATTTCGCTTGGTGGAAGTCGACTTTGACGATCCGACTACGAAGCGCGAGGACGCCGCGCTTTAGCAATCGCTAAACCAACTCCGAGAGGTTATTGACCACGCCGAGCACGATCAACCCGACCACGAGGGTCTATTTCGCGAGCAAACGAAGAACAAGCAAGAAACCGAGATTGCAACTGATATTGCGAATATAAGATGAAAGCTTTATTGATCAAGGTGGGGTTCTGTGACGCTTTGTCCGGTCGCTGAACACAAACGGCACGCCGGTTGCAGCTATGGCTAACTTTTGATCTAAACAAAACCTAAGTCTAAACGGTGCCCTAAGGGCTGTATATATGGAGGAAGAGGGGTGAATTTCGTGGCCCTTGGTGGAGGGGTCCAAACTAACCCTATCTCTTGTTTCCCCACACATACGGACTCTAAAAATAGCCTATACTAATGTATTTCGAAATTACATGGGCCTGGCCCAATAATAAGGTGACGCAAGACCTAGAATAGCCTATGGACTAATATTATGAAGTGGCATCTTGTATATTTCGTCCAAGGCTTCATGCACTCATTATGGTGGCTTCAAAGTCCCGAAATCATCACTTGTAACTCCGCTTCTGATCCCTTTATGCATGCCATCAACTCCATGTGTGTTCTTGCTCCAATGTTCATCCTTCTCCAAGCTAGGCCCTTCATTTGTAAGCAAAACAAATGTATCCAATTTAGGCAAGATCATATTCTCATGAACATTAGAATCATTACCAAGAAACGAAAGTACCGTAATTTAGTTGGCGCATGCGAGCTCTAGTAATTGGTCCAAGATGTATAGCAAATAGGGCTGTGGGTGTAACAATGGTATTGATGTCCTCATCAAATGATGTTCTTGACTTTCGTAAAAAAAGTCCTGCTTAAGGCTGAAATTGAGGGTACTCCTGCCTGGCGCAAGTGGGTGTATTTTTGATTTGCGCTCACCGGGAGCAGTTTGAGTACTTGTGGGTCCGACACGGACCAATGACAAAATTATGACCGCTAGTGAACATCTCCATTCTATGGCGCCCTGAAAGTACTTCATTTACTCATGCTGCTTTTGCCTCGACCGTCTCCAAAATTTCTTGTCCTCTATAGTGGAGATATCGCTTCCACATATATATCGACCGATGCCAAGAATGCCGCTTTTGTTCTTGGCTTTCACGCCGCATGAGTTACAAAGATGCCATCCGATTTAAAACAAGGAAAATAAGGCATATAGTCACTGGATTTTCTTGAATTTACGCCAAATGAGATTGCCTTGATCATAAAGCATCCGCAGAAGGTACATTTGTCCCTACCAGGGGCTAATATCTATAAGCAACATAATCTCTCGAATTTCCTTCAAAAGGAAGTGCCTATGGGTTCGTAAACTTGTCTTAAAAACAGCGATTTAATGATGTTCTTTGACTTTCGTACAAAAAGTCCTGCTTAAGGTCAGATTTGAGGGTACTCTAGGCTTCCGGCGCAAGCGAGGAGTATTTTTTAGATTCGCACACTCGCCACAAGGCAGTTTGAGTACTTGTGGGTCCGACACGGACTCAAATGACAAAATTATGACCGCTTTAGTGAACATCTCTCCATTCTATGGCGCCCTTGAAAGTACTTCATTTTCTCGCGCGCTTTTGCCCGACCGCCCTAAAATTTCTTGTCCTCTATAGTGGAGATATCGCTTCAACATATATATCGACCGATGCCAGAATGCCCTTTTGTTCTTGGCTTTCACGCACGAAGTTACAAAGATGCCATCCGACGAAAACAAGGAGAATAAGGCATATAGTCACTGGTTTTTCTTCAATTTACGCCAAATGAGATCGCCTTGATCATAGAGCATCCGCAGAAGGTACGCTTGTCCCTACCAGGGGGCTAATGTCTATAAGCAACATAATCTCTCGAATTTCCTTCAAAAGGAAGTGCCAATGGGTTCGTAAACTTGTCTCAAAAAACAATGATTTAATGATGTTCTTTGACTTTCGTACAAAAGTCATGCTTAAGGCTGAAATTGAGGGTACTCCGGCCTCCCGGCGCAAGTGGGGAGTATTTTTGATTCAGACTCCGCCATGAGCAGTTTGAGTACTTGTGGGTCCGACACGGACCAATGACAAAATTATGACCGCTTTAGTGAACATCTCCCATTCTATGGTAGTCCTTGAAAGTACTTCATTTACTCGCATGCTTTTTGCCTCGACCGCCCCAAAATTTCTTGTCCTCTATAGTGGAGATATCGCTTCCACATATATATCGACCGATGCAAGGAATGCCCTTTGTTTCTTGGCTTTCACGCCGCATGAGTTACAAAGATGCCATCCGACGAAAACAAGGAGAATAAGGCATATAGCCGCTGGATTTTCTTGAATTTACGCCAAATGAGATCGCCTTGATCAAAAAGCATCCGCAGAAGGTACGCTTGTCCCTAACAGGGGGCTAATGTCTATAAGCAACATAATCTCTCGAATTTACTTCAAAAGGAAGTGCTTATGGGTTCGTAAACTTGTCTTAAAAACAGCGATTTAATGATGTTCTTTGACTTTCAGTACAAAAAGTCCTGCTTAAGGTCAGATTTGAGGGTACTCTAGGCATCCTGGCGCAAGCGAGGAGTTTTTTTAGAGTCGCACACTCGCCGCGCAGCAGTTTGAGTACTTGTGGGTCCGACACGGACCAATGACAAAATTATGACCGCTTTAGTGAACATCTCCCATTCTATGGCGTCCTTGAAAGTACTTGATTTTCTCGCATGCTTTTTGCCCGACCGCCCAAAAATTTCTTGTCCTCTATAGTGAGATATCGCTTCCACATATATATCGACCGATGCCAGAATGCCCTTTTCTTCTTGGCTTTCACGCACGAAGTTACAAAGATGCCATCCGACGAAAAACAAGGAGAATAAGGAATATATCCGCTGGATTTTCTTCAATTTACGCCAAATGAGATCGCCTTGATCATAGAGCATCCGCAGAAGGTACATTTGTCCCTACCAGGGGGCTAATGTCTATAAGCAACATAATCTCTCGAATTTCCTTCAAAAGGAAGTGCCAATGGGTTCGTAAACTTGTCCGAAAACAGCGATTTAATGATGTTCTTTATCTTCGTACCAAAAGTCCTGCTTAAGGTCAGATTTGAGGGTACACCAGCCTCCCGGCGCAAGCGGTAGTATTTTCTGATTCACGCCGCCACGGGAGCAGTTTGAGTACTTGTGGGTCCGACACGGACCAATGACAAAATTATGACCGCTTTAGTGATCATCTCTCCATTCTATGGCAATCCTTGAAAGTACTTCATTTTCTCGCGCGCTTTTTGCCGATTGCCCCAAAATTTCTTGTCCGCTATAGTGGAGATATCGCTTCACATATATATCGACCGATGCCAGAATGCCTTTTGTTCTTGGCTTTCACGCGCATGAGTTACAAAGATGCCATCCGCGAAAACAAGGAGAATAAGGCATATATCCGCTGGATTTTCTTCAAATTTACGGCCAAATGAGATTGCTCTTGATCATAGAGCATCCGCAGAAAGGTACGCTTGTCCCTACCAGGGGGCTAATGTCTATAAGCAACATAATCTCTCGAATTTCCTTCAAAAGGAAGTGCCAATGGGTTCTAAACTTGTCCAAAAAAATGATTTAATGATGTTCTTTGACTTTAGGGCCAAAAGTCCTGCTTAAGGCTGAAATTGAGGGTACTCCGGCCTCCCGGCGCAAGTGGGTGTATTTTTGATTTGCGTCACCATGGAGCAGTTTGAGTACTTGTGGGTCCGACACGGACTCAATGACAAAATTATGACCGCTTTAGTGAACATCTCCCATTCTATGGCGCCCTTGAAAGTACTTCATTTACTCATGCGCTTTTTGCCCGATCGCCTCAAAATTTCTTGTCCTCTATAGTGGAGATATCGCTTCACATATATATCGACCGATGCCAAGAATGCCCTTGTTCTTGGCTTTCACGCCGCATGAGTTACAAAGATGCCATCCGACGAAAACAAGGAAAATAAGGCATATAGTCGCTGGATTTTCTTGAATTTACGGCCAAATGAGATCGCCTTGATCATAAAGCATCCGCAGAAGGTACGCTTGTCCCTACCAGGGGGCTAATATCTATAAGCAACATAATCTCTCGAATTTCCTTCAAAAGGAAGTGCCTATGGGTTCGTAAACTTGTCTTAAAAACAATGATTTAATGATGTTCTTTGACTTTCAGTACCAAAAAGTCCCGCTTAAGGCAGATTTGAGGGTACTTAGGCCTCCGGCGCAAGCGAGGAGTATTTTTGATTCGCACACTCGCCATGCAAGCAGTTTGAGTACTTGTGGGTCCGACACGACCGAAAGTGACAAAATTATGACCGCTTTAGTGAACATCTCTCCATTCTATGGCGCCCTTGAAAGTACTTCATTTTCTCGCATGCTTTTGCCGCCCTAAAATTTCTTGTCCTCTATAGTGGAGATATCGCTTCACATATATATCGACCGATGCCAGAATGCCCTTTTGTTCTTGGCTTTCACCGCACGAGTTACAAAGATGCCATCCGATTAAAAACAAGGAGAATAAGGCATATAGTCACGGATTTTCTTCAATTTACGCCAAATGATATTGCCTCGATCATAGAGAATCAGCAGAAGGTACGCTTGTCCCTACCAAGGGGCTAATGTCTATAAGCAACATAATCTCTCGAATTTCTTCAAAAGAAGTGCCAATGGGTTCGTAAACTTGTCCTAAAAACAATGACGAATGATGTTCTTGATTTTCAGTACAAAAAGTCCTGCTTAAGGCTGAAATTATGGGTACCCGGCCTCCGCGCAAGTGGGGAGTATTTTTGATTCACACTCCGCCGGAGCAGTTTGAGTACTTGTGGGTCCGACACGGACCAATGACAAAATTATGACCGCTTTAGTGAACATCTCTCCATTCTATGGCGCCCTTGAAAGTACTTCATTTACTCGCGCGCTTTTTGCCCGACCGACCCAAAATTTCTTCTCCTCTAGTGGAGATATCGCTTCCACATATATATCGACCGATGCCGTGAATGCCGCTTTGTTCTTGGCTTTCACGCCGCATGAGTTACAAAGATGCCATCCGACGAAAACAAGGAAAATAAAGCATATAGTCACGGATTTTGTTGAATTTACGGCCAAATGAGATCGCCTTGATCAAAAGCATCCGCAGAAGGTACGCTTTGTCCCTAACAGGGGGCTAATGTCTATAAGCAACATAATCTCTGAATTTACTTCAAAAGGAAGTGCCTATGGGTTCGTAAACTTGTCTTAAAAAACAATGATTTAATGATGTTCTTTGACTTTGGCCAAAAGTCCTGCTTAAGGCTGATTTGAGGGTACTCTAGGCATCCCGCGCAAGCGAGGAATATTTTAGATTCGCACACTCGCCAAGGCAGTTTGAGTACTTGTGGGTCCGACACGGACCAATGACAAAATTATGACCGCTTTAGTGAACATCTCTCCATTCTATGGCGCCCTTGAAAGTACTTGATTTTCTCGGCGCTTTTTGCCCCGACCGCCCAAAATTTCTTGTCCTCTATAGTGGAGATATTGTTTCACATATATATCGACCGATGCCAGAATGCCCTTTTCTTCTTGGCTTTCACGCACGAGTTACAAAGATGCCATCCGACAAAAACAAGGAGAATAAGGCATATATCCGCTGGATTTTCTTCAATTTATGGCCAAATGAGATCGCCTTGATCATAGAGCATCCGCAGAAGGTACGCTTGTCCCTACCAGGGGCTAATGTCTATAAGGAACATAATCTCTAATTTCCTTCAAAAGGAAGTGCCAATGGGTTCAAACTTGTCTCAAAAAACAACAACTAATGATGTTCTTCGACTTTCAGTGGACAAAAGTCCTGCTTAAGGTCAGATTTGAGGGTACCCAGCCTCCCGCGCAAGCGGGAGTATTTTTCGATTCACGTGTTTTCGCGAAAGCAGTTTGAGTACTTGTGGGTCCGACACGGACCAATGACAATATTATGACCGCTTTAGTGAACATCTCTCCAATCTATGGCGCCCTTGAAAGTACTTCATTTTCTCGCACTTTTTGCCCGATTGTCCCAAAATTTCTTGTCCTCTATAGAGAAGATATCGCTTCCACATATACATCGACCGATGCCAGAATGCCCTTTTGTTTTGGCTTTCACGCCGCATGAGTTACAAAGATGCCATCCGCTAAAAACAAGGAGAATAAGGCATATATCCGCTGGATTTTCTTCAAATTTACGGCCAAATGAGATTGCTCTTGATCATAGAGCATCCGCAGAAGGTACGCTTGTCCCTACCAGGGGGCTAATGTCTATAAGCAACATAATCTCTCGAATTTCCTTCAAAAGGAAGTGCCAATGGGTTCGTAAACTTGTCTGAAAAACAGAGATTTAATGATGTTCTTTGACTTTCAGTACAAAAAGTCCTGCTTAAGGCTGAAATTGAGGGTACCCGGCCTCCGGCGCAAGTGGGGTGTATTTTTGATTCGATAGAGGCGGGTGTCCCGATCTTCGATGAGATGATAACTATCGATTTGGTGGAGACGACTTTTGACGATCCGACTACAAACGCACGACGCTATGCTCTTAGCAATCGCTAAACCAACTCCGAGAGGTTATTGAACACGCCGAGCACAATCAACTCCGACCACGAAGGTCTATTCCTGCAAGCAATCAAGAACAAGCAAGAATATGATAAAAGCAATCTGAATATTGCGTAGTATGTATGAAGTATTGATAAAGGTGGGGATCCGTAAGCGGTCTTGGTCCGGTCGTTGGACACAAACGGCACACGGTTGCAATGGCTAACTTTAACTAAACAAATCCCAAGGAAAAGCTACTAGATGGATCTACTTATATAGGAGCAAGGGGTGGCGGCCAAGGAGGTGGAGGACGTCCCAAGGCAGCCTAAAACTAACCCTAGGTCGTACAAGGCCAATGGGCCCAAGTGGAGGTGACGAACACCTTTGGACTTGTAGTTTGACTCGGATTCTGGTGCAGCGTCAGATTGTTTTGTCCACAACTCAACGCTCCGGACGGATTTTAAGGTGATTCCAGTTGTGCTGGAAAGAGCATGAAATCTACTTTCCAACAAAAAAGAATCACCCAATTCAGAGTCCGTATGAAAAGTTGTTGGCGTTTTGAGTCAGGTATGTCTCTGCAGTCCGAATCTGAATCCGTAACGAGAGACTTGACTCTATCTTCTCTTGGGCCAAAAGTGACGTGAGAGGACTTTTGAACAGCAAATAAACATCTCTTTCTTCCTTATCTTCATATGTGGATTGTACAAATGTCCCATACACCTGCAATTAGACAAAACACAAAAGTGTGTGAAGTATTTTGTTCGATAACATAAATAGATTATTGAATAGTTTGCACTAGAAATCACCGACAAATATGCATGTATGCAATATTTTGGTCATATACAAGGTACTCATGTCCTCATCATCCTCCCCTTTTGAAAATAAAGCCGCCCTCGGCGTTGTTTAATCTGAAATGTGGCTAACAAAAGAGACAAGGTGTACATGTTGTATATGTATACGCCATCCATTTTTACTTCCTTGATTTTTGCATATATGACACATGAATAGATGAGTAACTTGCATAGTTCATAAAATCTAAAGCCAAGAAATTAGCACAAGAACTAGAAGGCATGAAAATATTGCAAATCAGTTTGCACATATAAGTGAAGCTTTATTTATTTCAAAAGATTGACAATGTTCATCATTAAACCATCCCAACATTGGTGAATAAACCTTATTTGAATCAAATTTACATGCTACAACATGCTTAGATAAGCAAACATGCAATGAGTCATTCGACACGTAATCATCACCAAGATTAGAGGTCATATCAAAACGATTAAACATTGATTCTTTGCATCAACAGTTAATTCAATTGGTGCTCTCAAAATTGTTGGTATTTCAGTTGTTTGATCACATGGCATAGTCAAATTATCAACATAATCCTCAAAATAGGTGGTGTGATCAAAGTAGTGGGTAGCTCAACACATGATGTATTCAAGTTAACTAGGGATGCATCATTCTCATGTGAAGTTATATCATCAATACCTTTATCATACCTTTGTCGCAAAGACGAGCTGATGTAGTTACAGACGAGACAATGCACCATACTCTTGAGATGATGTCACGCCCGAGGTGGGCTGCTCTAGTAGGTGCAACGGTGGAGGAACCAACCGCGGTGGTGAGCATGAACTGAATTGTAGTTGTTGTAGTCACCCAATGCATCCTCCTCAGAATCGCTCTCAAAGGTACAAGCACTAACATACATACCAAGAATGCAATGAGGAATATATCAAATCTTGCTCAATATCATGGTTCAAACCACCAAAAATCTATTCATTGTATCATTCTCAGATTCTTCTATGTCACAATGATGTATATAAGATTTGAACTCTTGGTAGTAAGCATGAACAGTGTTATTGCCTTTGTTTAAATTGTTCAAATTTATAAGCAATTCACGATTTATAGTAAGGAGGGAAAATTGTTTTCATTACATCTTTCAAATCTTTCCAAGTTGTGGGTTGGTTATCAATGTTTTTCTTACAATGCACATTCCACCAAATGTATAAAACCAAGAATACTCTAGTGGCAGCTCAGATCAGCCAAGTTCGTAAAAGCCATGGTGACTAAAAACTTGTTCTACTTCAAGCTCCCAAGCTAGATAAATAGCAGGATTAAATCTACCCACAAATGACTAAAAAGAGCTAACCTGGCCATGTGCTTGTGTGTGTTGTTCCAACTCGTGATGGTGAAGATGTGTTCGTCGTCCAAGAACTTCTATCTCCTAAACCTGTCATGATTAGTAGAAACAAGAAACAAAATCCAAAAATAATGTTCCTATAACTACTAGGATGTGGTGGTAAATGCTCACAAGAAAGCAAATATCAATGTCTTACAAGTTCTTACCATGCAAGCAGACGGTGATCGCAACCAGCGTGTGTCAAGTAACTCAATATTGAGTAAAGCGATTGCTGGAGCGTGACGATACACGTGTAGAAATATGTGGAGCTGGTTGGCTATATATGGTAGCAAAAGATTAGCAATAATCAATTCAAAGATGCAATGTTGAATAAACGCCAACGACGATATCGTGGTTGGTCCTAGGCTAGACCGACTAGAGACGCGAGCCTAGAACACTAATGAGGTTACGCATAGCACAACTAGCATCAATGAAGGATACTAAGTAGCTCTTGACAGCAAGATATAAGTGAAGATCACAATGGTAGTGAAGATAATGATGAAAACAACTACCAAGCAGACATACAACAAATCTCTCTCCAACTTTCCTCTTGAAAAGTTTGAGCCAATTTTCTGATAAATTTTCAAAGAATGCTACTAACTCAAGCTTTCCAATGCAAAAAGAATCACTCAATTCGAACTGATATGAGGAGTCAAAGAATTCTAAACTCAAGCGGAAAAATTGAATAATCTGTGTTCACGAACTTTAGAGGGCAAAAGACCTATTTAGAAGCCGATTTTGAGGTGTGAAATAATGAACTAGCTTCTGCAACTATTTAGATGCGCCTCGTCGCTAGCTTCAATTTGAGTACTCACGGAGCCAAACGGACTTCGTATGAGGAAGATACACCTGTTTTACTGAATGTGCGCAAAACAGATTCCAATCCGAATTCGTGTACGAGATTGATTCTAGATAGATCCGTTTTTTTTCTTTTTTTTTTTCTCACGCTTTTTTTTTTTTTCTTCTTTTTTTTTTTTTTTCTTCCTTTTTTCTTTTTTCTTTTTTTCTCTTTTTTTCTCCTTCCAAGACAAACTAGATAAGATGCAGATTGATCAAAGCGAAGATGTGAATGACCTCAACTATGATTATGATAATGAACAAGGCGTAGCACATGGTGGAAATTAATAGATGGATGGTGGACAATGGAAGGGATAATGATGCAGCGGCGGCGCTGACTAATGTGAACTGAACTCAAACTCTAAAGGAACTAGACACTAAGACCAAAGAACTAACACGACGATGCAACCGATAATTCAACTATGCAAGCAATGAATAGAAAATTGCAAAGGCTCGATCGGCTTGGATAAAGGTTGAACATATCTAACTTTTTTGTGGCTTTTTCATGGACTGAGGTATGAATGATGATGCGATCTAAACTATGAAAACTCAAAATCTCACCGAGCAACCTGAAAACCGATACCACTTGATAGAGGCGGGTGTCCCGATCTTTCGATGAGATGATAACTATCGATTTGGTGGAGACGACTTTGACGATCCGACTACAAACGCAGCACGACGCTGCTTTAGCAATCGCTAAACCAACTCCGAGAGGTTATTGAACACGCCGAGCACAATCAACTCGACCACGAAGGTCTATTCCTGCAAGCAATCAAGAACAAGCAAGAATATGATAAAAGCAATCTGAATATTGCAGTATGTATGAAGTATTGATAAAGGTGGGGATCCGTAGCGGTCTTGGTCTGGTCGTTGGACACAAACGGCACACGGTTGCAATGGCTAACTTTAACTAAACAAATCCCAAGGAAAAGCTACTAGATGGATCTACTTATATAGGAGCAAGGTGGCGGCCAAGGAGGTGGAGGACGTCCCAAGGCAGCCTAAAACTAACCCTAGGTCGTACAAGGCCAATGGGCCCAAGTGGAGGTGACGAACACCTTTGGACTTGTAGTTTGACTCGGATTCTGGTGCAGCGTCAGATTGTTTTGTCCATAACTCAACGCTCCGGACGGATTTTAAGGTGATTCCAGTTGTGCTGGAAAGAGCATGAAATCTACTTTCCAACAAAAAAGAATCACCCAATTCAGAGTCCGTATGAAAAAGTTGTTGGCGTTTTGAGTCAGGTATGTCTGCAGCAGTCCGAATCTGAATCCGTAACGTGAGAGACTTGGACTCTATCTTCTCTGGGCCAAAAGTGACGTGAGAGGACTTTTGAACAGCAAATAAACATCTCTTTCTTCCTTATCTTCATATGTGGATTGTACAAATGTCCCATACACCTGCAATTAGACAAAACACAAAAGTGTGTGAAGTATTTTTGTTCTGGATAACATAAATAGATTATTGAATAGTTTGCACTAGAAATCACCTGACAAATATGCATGTATGCAATATTTTTGGTCATATACAAGGTACTCATGTCCTCATCAGATTCGCACCCTCGCCGGGAGCAGTTTGAGTACTTGTGGGTCTGACACGGACTCCTAATGACAAAATTATGACCGTTTTAGTGAACATCTCTCCATTCTATGGCGCCCTTGAAAGTACTTCATTTACTCATGCGCTTTTTTCGACCGCCCCAAAATTTCTTGTCCTCTATAGTGAGATATCGCTTCCACATATATGTTGAACGATGCCAAGAATGCCCTTTTGTTCTTGGCTTTCACGCCGCATGAGTTACAAAGATGCCATCCGATTTAAAAACAAGGAAAATAAGGCATATAGTCACTGGATTTTCTTGAATTTACGGCCAAATGAGATCGCCTTGATCATAAAGCATCCGCAGAAGGTACGCTTGTCCCTACCAGGGGGCTAATATCTATAAGCAACATAATCTCTCGAATTTCCTTCAAAAGGAAGTGCCAATGGGTTCGTAAACTTGTCTAAAAAACAGCAACTAATGATGTTCTTCGACTTTCAGGACAAAAGTCCCGCTTAAGGTCAGATTTGAGGGTACCTGCATCCCGCACAAGCGGGAGTGTTTTCGATTCACGCGCTTCCATGAAAGCAGGTTGAGTACTTGTGGGTCCGACACGACCAATGACAATATTATGACCGCTTTAGTGAACATCTCTCAATCTATGGCGCCCTTGAAAGTACTTCATTTTCTCGCACTTTTTGCCGATTGTCCCAAAATTTCTTGTCCTCTATAGAGAAGATATCGCTTTCTACATATATATCGACCGATGCCAGAATGCCCTTTTGTTCTTGGCTTTCACGCACGAAGTTACAAAGATGCCATCCGACGAAAACAAGGAGAATAAGGAATATATCCGCTGGATTTTCTTCAATTTACGCCAAATGAGATCGCCTGATCATAGAGCATCCGCAGAAGGTACATTTGTCCCTACCAGGGGGCTAATGTCTATAAGCAACATAATCTCTCGAATTTCTTCAAAAGGAAGTGCCAATGGGTTCGTAAACTTGTCCAAAAACACAGCGATTTAATGATGTTCTTTATCTTTCAGTGGCAAAAAGTCCCGCTTAAGGTCAGATTTGAGGGTACACCAGCCTCCCGGCGCAAGCGGTAGTATTTTCGATTCACGCGCCGCCGAGCAGTTTGAGTACTTGTGGGTCCGACACGGACCAATGACAAAATTATGACCGCTTTAGTGATCATCTCTCCATTCTATGGCAATCCTTGAAAGTACTTCATTTTCTCGCATGCGCTTTTTGGCTCGACCGCCCCAAAATTTCTTGTCCGCTATAGTGGAGATATCGCTTCACATATATATATTGACCGATGCCAGAATGCCCTTTGTTCTTGGCTTTCACGCCGCATGAGTTACAAAGATGCCATCCGCGAAAACAAGGAGAATAAGGCATATATCCGCTGGATTTTCTTCAAATTTACGGCCAAATGAGATTGCTCTTGATCATAGAGCATCCAGAGAAAGGCACGCTTGTCCCTACCAGGAGCTAATGTCTATAAGCAACATAATCTCTCGAATTTCCTACAAAAGGAAGTGCCAATGGGTTCGTAAACTTGTCTCAAAAACAATGATTTAATGACGTTTTTGACTTTAGGGCCAAAAAGTCCCGCTTAAGGCTGAAATTGAGGGTACTCCGCCTCCCCGCGCAAGGGTATTTTTTGATTTGTGCCTCGCCGGAGCAGTTTGAGTACTTGTGGGTCCGACACGGACTCAATGACAAAATTATGACCGCTTTAGTGAACATCTCTCCATTCTATGGCGCCCTGAAAGTACATCATTTACTCATGCGCTTTTGCCGACCGCCCAAAATTTCTTGTCCTCTATAGTGAGATATCGCTTCCACATATATATTGACCGATGCCAAGAATGCCCTTTGTTCTTGGCTTTCACGCCGCATGAGTTACAAAGATGCCATCCGACGAAAAACAAGGAAAATAAGGCATATAGTCACTGGATTTTCTTGAATTTACGCCAAATGAGATTGCCTTGATCATAAAGCATCCGCAGAAGGTACGCTTGTCCCTACCAGGGGCTAATATCTATAAGCAACATAATCTCTCGAATTTCCTTCAAAAGGAAGTGCCTATGGGTTCGTAAACTTGTCTTAAAAACAAATGATTTAATGATGTTCTTTGACTTTCGTACAAAAAGTCCCGCTTAAGGCCGTATTTGAGAGTACTCTAGGCCTCCCGCGCAAGCGAGGAGTATTTTCTAGATTCGCACACTCGCCGCCAAGGCAGCTTGAGTACTTGTGGGTCCGACACGGACCCGAAAGTGACAAAATTATGACCGCTTTAGTGAACATCTCTCCATTCTATGGCGCCCTTGAAAGTACTTCATTTTCGCGCGCTTTTTCACCGACCGCCTAAAATTTCTTGTCCTCTATAGTGGAGATATCGCTTCACATATATATCGACCGATGCCGTGAATGCCCTTTGTTCTTGGCTTTCACCGCACGAAGTTACGCATGCCATCCGATTTAAAACAAGGAGAATAAGGCATATAGTCAGCTGGATTTTCTTCAATTTACGGCCAAATGATATCGCCTGATCATAGAGCATCCGCAGAAGGTACGCTTGTCCCTACCAGGGGCTAATGTCTATAAGCAACATAATCTCGAATTTCTTCAAAAGAAGTGCCAATGGGTTCGTAAACTTGTCTCAAAAAACAATGATTTAATGATGTTCTTTGATTTTCAGTACAAAAAGTCCCGCTTAAGGCTGAAATTAGGGTACCCGGCCTCCCCGGGCAAGTGGGGAGTATTTTTGATTCACACTCGCCGGAGCAGTTTGAGTACTTGTGGGTCCGACACGGACCAATGACAAAATTACGACCGCTTTAGTGAACATCTCTCCATTCTATGGCGCCTTGAAAGTACTTCATTTACTCGCGCTTTTTGCCCCGACCGACCCAAAATTTCTTGTCCTCTATAGTGGAGATATCGCTTCACATATATATCGACCGATGCCAGAATGCCCTTTTGTTCTTGGCTTTCACGCCGCATGAGTTACAAGATGCCATCCGACGAAAAACAAGGAAAATAAAGCATATAGTCACGGATTTTGTTGAATTTACGCCAAATGAGATCGCCTGATCAAAAAGCATCCGCAGAAGGTACGCTTGTCCCCAACAGGGGGCTAATGTCTATAAGCAACATAATCTCTTGAATTTACTTCAAAAGGAAGTGCCTATGGGTTCGTAAACTTGTCTTAAAAAACAGCGATTTAATGATGTTCTTTGACTTTCACGCCAAAAAGTCCTGCTTAAGGTCGATTTGAGGGTACTCTAGGCATCCCGGCGCAAGCGGGAATATTTTTCAGATTCGCACACTCGCCAAAGCAAGCTTTGAGTACTTGTGGGTCCAACACGACCAATGACAAAATTATGACCGCTTTAGTGAACATCTCCATTCTATGGCGCCCTTGAAAGTACTTGATTTTCTCGCGCGCTTTTTTGCCGACCGCCTAAAATTTCTTGTCCTCTATAGTGGAGATATTGTTTCACATATATATGACCAATGCCAGAATGCCCTTTTCTTCTTGGCTTTCACGCACGAAGTTACAAAGATGCCATCCGACGAAAAACAAGGAGAATAAGGCATATATCCGCTGGATTTTCTTCAATTTACGCCAAATGAGATCGCCTTGATCATAGAGCATCCGCAGAAGGTACGCTTGTCCCTACCAGCGGGCTAATGTCTATAAGGAACATAATCTCTCGAATTTCCTTCAAAAGGAAGTGCCAATGGGTTCGTAAACTTGTCCGAAAAACAACAACTAATGATGTTCTTCGACTTTCGTGGACAAAAGTCCCGCTTAAGGTCAGATTTGAGGGTACCCCAGCCTCCCGCGCAAGCGGGAGTGTTTTCTCGATTCACGTGTTTTCATGAAAGCAGTTTGAGTACTTTTGGTCCGACACGGACTCAATGA
>JAHHZJ010001768.1:0-62947 GCA_021437245.1 Aegilops speltoides | reverse complement strand
GTTCACCATTGAAACTACTCCATCTCACGTGATGATCGGACATGGTTTAGTTGATTTGGATCACGTGATCACTTAGATGACTAGAGAGATGTCTGCTAAGTGGGAGTTCTTAAGTAATATGATTAATTGAACTTAAATTTATCATGAACTTAGTACTGATAGTATTTTGCTTGTCTATGTTTGTTTGTAGATAGATGACTCGTGCTATTGTTCGCTTGAATTTTAATGCGTTCCTTGAGAAAGCAAAGTTGAAAGATGATGGTAGCAATTACGGATTTGGTCGATAACTCGAGGATTATCCCCATTCTGCCTGAGAAAAGTTACGCCCCGAAGCACCGCTGGGTGCGAACTGCTTCTTGATGCTGGCCCGACGGCGTTAAAACGTCTGGCGAGCAAAGTGATGACTACTCTATAGTTCGATGTGCCATGCTTTACGGCTTAGAACCGGGTCTTCAACGACGTTTTGAACGTCATGGAGCATATGAGATGTTCCAGGAGTTGAAGTTAATATTTCAAGCAAATGCCCGGATTGAGAGATATGAAGTCTTCAATAAGTTCTATAGTTGCAAGATGGAGAAGAATAGTTCTGTCAGTGAACACATACTCAAAATGTCTGGGTATAATAATCACTTGATTCAACTGGGAGTTAATCTTCCTAATGATAGTGTAATTGACAGAATTCTCCAATCACTGCCACCAAGCTACAAGAGCTTCATGATGAACTATAATATGCAAGGGATGAACAAGACTATTCGAGCTCTTACGCAATCTTTGAAAGCTGCGGAGGTAGAAATCAGAAGGAGCATCAAGTGTTGATGGTTAACAAAACCACCGTTTCAAGAAGAAGGGCAAAGGGAAGAAAAGGAAACTTCAAAAGAATGGCAAGCAAGTTGTCGCTCAAGAGAAGAAACCCAAGTCTGGACCTAAGCACAAATCGAGTGCTTCTCTTTATAAGCGGTAGTCCTTTGAAGCGGAACTGCCCCAAGTATTTGGCGGATAAGAAGGATGGCAAAGTGAACAAAGGTATATGTGATATACATGTTATTGATGTGTACCTTACTAACTCGCAGAGCACCTGTATTTGATCTTGGTTACATTGCTAATATTTGCAACTCGAAGCAGGACTACGGATTAGCGAAGATTAGCTAAGGGCGAGGTGACGATGCGCGTGGGAAATGGTTCCAAAGTCGATGTGATCACGGTCGACACGCTACCTCTACATCTACCATCGGGATTAGTATTAGACCTAAATAATTGTTATTTGGTGCGGCGTTGAGCATGAACATTATATCTGGATCTTGTTTGATGCGAGGCGGTTATTCATTTAAATCGAGAGAATAATGGTTGTTCTATTTATATGAGTAATATCTTTTATGGTCATGCACCCTTGAAGAATGGTCTGTTTTTATTGAATCTCGATAGTAGTGATACACATATTCGTAGTGTTGAAACCAAAAGATGCAGAGTTGATAACGATAGTGCAACTTATTTGTGGCACTACCGTTTAGGTCATATCGGTGTAAAGCGCATGAAGAAACTCCATACTGATGGGCTTTTGGAATCACTTGATTATGAATCACTTGGTACTTGCGAACCGTGCCTTATGGGCAAGATGACTAAAACGCCGTTCTCTGGTACTATGGAGAGAGCAACAGATTTGTTGGAAATCATACATACAGATGTATGTGGTCCGATGAATGTTGAGGCTCGTGGCGGATATCGTTATTTTCTCTCCTTCATAGATGATTTGAGCAGATATGGGTATATCTACTTAATGAAACACAAGTCTGGAACATTTGAAAAGTTCAAAGAATTTCAGAGTGAAGTGGAAAATCATCATAACAAGAAAATAAAGTTTCTACGATCTGATCGTGGAGGAGAATATTTGAGTTACGAGTTTGGTCGCACTTGAAACAATGCGGGATAGTCTGCAACTCACGCCACCTAGAACACCACAACGAAATGGTGTGTCCGAGCGTCGTGTCGTACTTTACTTGATATGGTGCGATCTATGATGTCTCTTACCGATTTACCGCTATCGTTTTGGGGTTATGCTTTAGAGACGGCCGCATTCACGTTAAATAGGGCACCATCAAAATCCGTTGAAACGACGCCTGATGAATTGTGGTTTGGCAAGAAACCAAAGTTGTCGTTTCTTAAAGTTTGGGGCTGCAATGCTCATGTGAAGAAACTTCAACCAGATAAGCTCGAACCCAAATCGGAGAAATGTGTCTTCATAGGATACCCAAAGGAGACTATTGGGTACACCTTCTATCACAGATCTGAGGGCAAAAATTTTTGTTGCTAAATTCGGATCCTTTCTAGAGAAGGAGTTTCTCTCGAAAGAAGTGAGTGGGAGGAAAGTAGAACTTGATGAGATAACTGTATCTACTCCCTTATTGGAAAGTAGTTCATCACAAGAACCGGTTCCTGTGACAACTACACCAATCAGTGAGGAAGCTAATGATATTGATCATGAAACTTGGATCAAGTTTCTCTTGAACCTCGTAGGTCTACGAGTAAGATCCGCACCAGAGTGGTACGGTAATCCTATTCTGGAAGTCATGTTACTTGACCATGATGAACCTATGAACTATGAGGAAGCGATGATGAGCCCAGATTCCACAAAATGGCTAGAGGCCATGAAATCTGAGATGGGATCCATGTATGAAAACAAAGTATGGACTTTGGTTGACTTGCTCGATGATCGGCAAGCCATTGAGAATAAATGGATCTTTAAGAAGAAGACTGACGCTGATGGTAATGTAGCTGTCTATAAAGCTCGACTTGTTGCAAAAGGTTTTGACAAGTTCAAGGGGTTGACTACGATGAGACTTTCTCACCAGTAGCGATGCTTAAGTCTGTCTCGAATCATGTTAGCTATTGCTGCATTTCATGACTATGAAATTTGGCAAATGGATGTCAAAACTGCATTCTTGAATGGATTTCTAGAAGAAGAGTTGTATATGATGCAGCGGAAGGTTTTGTTGATCCAAAAGGTGCTAACAAAGTATGCAAGCTCCAATGATCCATTTATGGACTGGTGCAAGCATCTCGGAGTTGGAATAAGCGTTTTGATAGTGTGATCAAAGCATATGGTTTTATCTGAGACTTTTGGAGAAGCTTTGTATTTACAAGAAAGTGAGTGGGAGCTCTGTAGCATTTCTAGTTTTATATGTAGATGACATATTATTAATTGGAAATGATATAGAATTTCTGGATAGCATAAAGGGATACTTGAATAAAAGTTTTTCAATGAAAGACCTCGGTGAAGCTGCTTACATATTGGGCATCAAGATCTATAGAGATAGATCAAGGCGCTTAATAGGACTTTCACAAAGCACATACCTTGACAAAATTTTGAAAAAGTTCAAAATGGATCGAGCAAAGAAAGGATTCTTGCACGTGCTACAAGGTGTGAAGTTGAGTCAAACTCAATGCCCGACCACAATGCAGAAGATAGAGAGAAATGAAAGATGTTCCTATGCTTCAGCCATAGGCTCTATCATGTATGCAATGCTATGTACCAGACTGACGTATGCTTAGCAATAAGCTTGGCAGAAGGTACCAAAGTAATCCAGAGTGGATCATTTGGACAGTGGTCAAGAACATCTGAAATACGAAAAGGACTAAGGATATGTTTCTCATATATGGAGGTGACAAAGAGCTAGTCGTAAATGGTTACGTCGATGCAAGCTTTGACACGATCCGGACGATTCTAAATCGCAAACCGGATCGTGTTTATATTAAGCGGTGGAGCTGTAAGTTGGTGCGATTCTAAACAAAGCGTCGTGGCGGGATCTACATGTGAAGCGGAGTACATAGCTGCTTCGAAGCAAAGAAATGAAGGAGTCTGGATGAAGGAGTTCATTTCCGATCTAGGTGTCATACCTAGTGCATCGGGACCAATGAAAATCTTCTGTGACAATACTGGTGCAATTGCCTCTCTGACGAGCAAAACATGATCAGCACCAAGACTCCATGGGTGTTAGAATCATTACTATGTAATCTAGATTATTGACTCTAGTGCAAGTGGGAGACTGAAGGAAATATGCCCTAGAGGCAATAATAAAGTTATTATTTATTTCCTCATATCATGATAAATGTTTATTATTCATGCTAGAATTGTATTAACCGGAAACATGATACATGTGTGAATACATAGACAAAACTATAGTCACTAGTATGCCTCTACTTGACTAGCTCATTAATCAAAGATGGTTATGTTTCCTAACCATAGACATGTGTTGTCATTTGATTAGTGGGATCACATCATTAGAAGAATGATGTGATTGACATGACCCATCCGTTAGCCTAGCACTTGATCGTTTAGTATCTGCTATTGCTTTCTTCATGACTTATACATGTTCTGTAACTATAAGAATTATGCAACTCCGTTTACGGAGGAACACTTTGGGTACTACCAAACGTCACAACGTAATCGGGTGATTATAAAGGAGTACTACAGGTGTCTCCGAAGGTATATGTTGAGTTGGCGTATTTCGAGATTAGGTTTTGTCACTCCGATTGTCGGAGAGGTATCTCTGGGCCCTCTCGGTAATGCACATCACTATAAGCCTTGCAAGTAATGTAGCTAATGAGTTAGTTACGGAATGATGTATTACGTAACGAGTAAAGAGACTTGCCGGTAACGAGATTAAACTAGGTATTGGATACCGACGATCGAATCTCGGGCAAGTAACATACCGATGACAAAGGGAACAACGTATGTTGTTATGCGATTTGACCGATAAAGATCTTCGTAGAATATGTAGGAACCAATATGGGCATCCAGGTCCCGCTATTGGTTATTGACCGAGAATAGTTCTAGGTCATGTCTACATAGTTCTCGAACCCGTAGGGTCCGCACGCTTAACGTTTCGATGACAGTTTTATTATGAGTTTATAAGTTTTGATGTACCGAAGTTTGTTCGGAGTCCCAGATGTGATCACGGACATGACGAGGAGTCTCGAAATGGTCGAGACATAAAGGTTGATATATTGGAAGCCTATGTTTGGACATCGGAATAGTTCCGGGTGAAATTGGCATTTTATCGGAGTACCGAGAGGTTACCGGAACCCCCCCGGGGGGTTATTGGGCCTACATGGGCCTCGAGGGAGAAGAGGGAAGGAGGCAGGAGGGGGCCGCGCGCCCCTCCCCTTCCTAGTCCGAATAGGACAAGGGAAGGGGGGCGGCGCCCCCCCTTTCCTTCCCCTCTTCCTCCTCTTCCCCCTTCTCCTACTCCTACTTGGAAAGAGGAGTCCTATTTCCTGGGGAGTAGGACTCCCCCCTGGCGCGCCTCCTTGGCGGCGGCCTCCTCCCCCGCTCCTTTATATACGGGCGGGGGCACCCCATAGACACACAAGTTGATCTACGGATCGTTCCTTAGCCGTGTGCGGTGCCCCTTCCACCATATTCCACCTCGGTCATATCGTCGCGGAGTTTAGGCGAAGCCTGCTACCGATAGAACATCATCATCGTCACCATGCCGTCGTCTTGTGGAACTCATCTCCGGAGCTCGGCTGGATCGGAGGCGGAGATCGTCATCGAGCTGAGCGTGTCTGAACTCGGAGGCTCCGTACGTTTGGTGCTTGGATCGGTCGGATCGTGAAGACGTACGACTACATCAACCGCGTTGTGCTAATGCTTCCGCTTACGGTCTACGAGGGTACGTGGACGAACACTCTCCCCTCTCGTTGCTATATCATCACCATGATCTTGCGTGTGCGTAGGATTTTTTTGAAATTACTATGTTCCCCAACAACTACCTCTTGAAACGGTAAGTGGCGCAACTCCGGAAGATGTTCCTGTGGTGCCTACACCGACAAGAGAGGAGGTTAATGATGATGATCAAGATACTTCAGATCAAGCTCCTACTGAACTTCGAAGGTCCACAAGGACACGTTTCTCACTAGAGTGGTACGGCAACCCTGTGTTGGAAATCATGTTGTTAGACTACGGTGAACCTTCAAACTATGAAGAAGCGATGGCGGGCCAGATTCCAACAAATGGCTTGAAGCCATGCAATCCGAGATAGGATCCATGTATGAAAACAAAGTGTGGACTTCGACAGACTTGCCCGATGATCGGCGAGCAATAGAAAACAAATGGATCTTTAAGAAGAAGACGGACGCGGATGGTAATGTTACCATATATAAAGCTCAAATTGTCGCTAAGTGTAGGATCGTTGAAGGAAAGAGTGTCTAGAGGGGGGGTGATTAGACACCTCGACAAGATAAAAGTTTATGCCTTTTGATTGACATAAGTTCATAGCAAGTTCATAATGGAGGTCAAGTCAGGCATCATGCATACAAATCGAGTAACATACTAAACATGCAATTCTAGAGTATAGGGCAGCGGAAAGTAAATTGCATGAATAGTAGGGGAGAGATTGTGAAGAGAAAACGCAATGGAGACACGGAGATTTTTTTCTCGTGGTTCCGATAGGTGGTGCTATCGTCAATCCACGTTGATGGAGACTTCAACCCACGGAGGGTAACAGCTGCCATGAGTCCACGGAGGCTCCACCCACGAAGGGTCCACGAAGAAGCAACCTTGTCTATGCCATCATGGCTTCGTCCACGGAGGACTAGCCTTACTGGGGTAGATCTTCACGAAGTAGGCGATCTCCTTGCCCTTACAAACTCCTTGGTTCAACTCCACATCATGACGGAGGCTCCCAAGCGACACCTAACCAATCTAGGAGGCACCACCTCCAAAAGGTAATAGATGGGGTTGGTGATGATGAACTCCTTGCTCTTGTGCTTCAAATGATAATCTCCCCAACACTCAACTCTCCTCACCGATTTGGCTGTGGTGGAAGAAGGGATTGAGTGGAAAGCAACTTGGAAAGACTAGAAATCAAGTTTCATATGGTGGGAGTGGAGCAACTTGATCTCAACACAAGGGTAGGTAGTTTTCTTCTCGAAATGTAAGGTAGGAGTGGTAGTTCTTTCGATGGCTCTCTCCACGAATGAAGAGGAGGTGGAGGGTATTTATAGCCTCCACACAAAATCCAACCGTTACACACATTTGAGTAATCTCGGTCGGACCGAAGTTGACAACTCGGTCGGACCGAAAGTTCAAATCTTGTGAGCGTTGGGATTTTCAGTGGGACCGAAAATACAATCTCGGTTAGACCGATTCTTCCAAAGTCTAGGGTTTGCCAATCTCGGTGGGACCGACTTTCTCATCTCGGTGACACCGATTTGAGTCTGAAGGTTCTGAAGCTTGGCAACACCAATTTCGAATGACCGAGTTTGGAATCGGAAAATCCGAGATTCTAGGGTTTTGGCTATATGGTGAGGTGGTTCATCTCGGTGTGGTGAGTTTGGAATCGGTGGGACCGAGATTACTTATGAGTTTATGTTGGAATGAAAGATTGCTGATTGTTTGAGAGATAAATCACTAAGCACTTTAGAGCAACCAGATCATCATCATAACCTCACCCCCTTTTAATAGTATTGGCTTTCCTATGGACTCAATGTGATCTTGGATCACTAAACCAAAAATGGAGTCTTGAGCTTTTGCCAATCCTTTCCTTAGCATCTTAGGGGTTCACCTCTCTAGTCCTTTTGCCATGCCGAGTGGTTGACTTTCTGAAACATACTTGTTAAAAGCATTAGTCCAACCACAGAGTATGTTGTCATTAATTACCAAAACCACCTAGGGAGCAAATGTGCTTTCAATCTCCCCCTTTTTGGTAATTGATGGCAACACACAGAAAAGGATATCAAAGCTTACTAAAAGAAAGACATGGTTAACATTAATGCTTTGACAAACATGTAGTACACAAGCTCCCCCTACAAGTGTGCAAGATTTTAGATTTTGGTTTTGGACTACCACAAGCACACATGAGAGAAAAGCAAGATGTGCTGCATGCAGCTTGGCTATATGCATCAGAGCAGATGAGGTAAATTAGATATGATGCATACGTGCATGGTGATTTCTTGCAAACAAGTATTCACAAGCAAGTCACCATCATGCACATCCTGCAAGATGCATATACTTACCTTGAAGTTCCTTGGTGATGTATCTGAAGAAATAAACTTGGGAAAACACGGTTAGATAACACAAGAGTAGTTCTTCAACCAACAGCAAGAACATCAAGAGTACCAAGCCAGGGATGACATGTATAAAGAGTGTCTCATGTTGAGCACTAGCTTGAATCAGCCAACATGTCTCCCAAGACTAAAAGATTTTCAATGAGCTCTGAGAGATTTTGCTTTTCATAAGATACCAATTGTACTTTTCAGAGTATACCAATGGTGAGTGCAAGAAAAACAAAATCAAGAGAAATAATGCCAACAGTGTTATCACAGTGAAATATATGGCAAAGCTTTGATGTGATCCTCTCCCCCTTAAGGTAAGATTTCTCCCCTTATCCTCCAACCTTATCCTCCAATCTTCCCTTAAGCTCCCCCTAAATCTTCTCCCCCTTTGACATCAAGTGCCGAAAAGGACAGTAAACCAGGAAGGGCAAGAAAGATGGAAGGAAAGAAGTGGGTTCATTAAGAATCACAACTGAGCAAATTTAATATGTAACATGTAATTAGATGAGCTGTAGAAGATGATATCCTGGTGAATGTAAATCGGTGACACCGAAATGATATGGATCGGTGAGGCCGAAAGTCAGAGACTTAGGGCTGATCCCTTTTCGGTCAGACCGAAATTATTGAATCGGTGACGCCGAGTTTAACTCCAGGAAAATACAGAAATAATTCAGCTCACTTTGCAAGAAATGTTTCGAAGATTTGCAATGAATTTGGAAATGATCTTCGGAATTTATCGAGCTAAAGAAAATATACACAAGAACGAAGAAAATGAAATGAAAAAGGTTGCTAGATGAAGTTTTTTTTTGTTTAAATAATAAGCAAGGAAACTCAATGAGAGAGCATAAGAGAAAAACAGAAAACTCCAAAACATATGTACTTCATCTAGATAGGGGTCGGCGACAAAGTCACCTATGTTTGAGTATATTGACTTAGGAGTCAAATGAGAACATTTGATCATAGGTCATACTCATCGTTTAAGCTCAAAATGGGGTTACCATTTTTCGATTAAGCATTTGATGTGATCACATCTTTTGAAGCTGCTTGTACTCATGTCTTTGAGCAAAGCTTTTTCAAGATGTGAAAGTCATACCTTGGGCTTGTTGTTGCTTGTTCTCATGTAGGTGAACTTGATATTGATGCTCATAGGATGTGAAGTTGGAGCACCATTTTCAAGATGTAGTTCATCTTCCTACATGGGTTAGGCAAGCAAGGAAATACTCAAGAATATCCAATATGACATGAGTGAAGTACTAGAAGTATATGGTGTCAAAAAGGATATGTGAAATTTTGTTCCTTGAACTCAACATCCCAAAGGGCTAGATACTTGGTCAATGACAAGATCACTCATGATTTGAGTGAGTGTGATAATCTTGTAGAATGTAGTCCATCCAAGTACCTGCAAGGAGTTAGATGCAATACAAGGGGGCAAATGTGTCCAAGACATATGATCATCATCATAAGAGAAATATCAAGGATTAGTCAATTTGGCTCATGCCTTGCATGCATCAATGGAGTTTTCACTCCAAGTTTGAAGCATCAATGATGTTCAACTCACTCCTCAGGCGACAAAACACTTTCTCATCAAGTGGTTTTGTGAAGATATCTGCAAGTTGTTTGTCGAGATGAACATGCTTAAGATCAATGTCTCCCTTAGCAATATGATCACGAATAAAATGGTGACGAACTTCAATGTGTTTCGATGCGAGAGTGTTGCACGGATTGTGTCCAATCTTAATTGCACTCTCGTTGTCACAAAGCAAAGGAACATGCCTCGCATGTATCCCATAGTCCTTAAGCATTTGTTTCATCCATAGCAACCGAGCACAACACGAACCAGCAGCAATATATTCTCTTCTGCGATGAATAACGATATCGAGTTTTGTTTCTTGGATGACCAAGACACAAGGGATCGACCGAGAAATTGACATGTACCGAAGTTGACTTTCTATCTATCTTGTCTCGGCATAGTCCGAGTCGGAATAGCCAACAAGATCGAAAGAGGCCCTCTTAGGATACCAAATGCCAAAGTTAGGTGTGTGTATCAAATATCTCACAATTCTTTTAACAGCTTTAAGATGACATTCTTTAGGAGCAGCTTGATATCGAGCACACATGCATACACTCAAAGATAATATCGGGACGAGAAGCACAGAGATATAGTAGAGAACCAATCATGGATCGATATACCTTTTGATCAACAGGTTCTCCATCTTTAGTCAAATCATTATGTCCATTAGTAGGCATGGGGTTCTCATACCTTTGCTCTCTTGCATGTTGAACTTCTTGAAGAGATCCTTAGTGTACTTAGTTTGTGAGACAAAAGTACCCTCCTTAGATTGCTTGATTTGCAACCCAAGGAAGAACTTGAGTTCACTCATCATGGACATCTCATACTTCTCCGACATAAGCTTTCCAAACTTCTCACTAAAATCAGGGTTAGTTGAACCAAAGATAATATCATCGACATATATTTGGCACACAAATAGCTCACCGTCAACCCTTTTTGTGAATAACGTTGAGTCAATTTTACCAATCTCAAATCCTTTTTCAAGAAGAAAGCTAGTCAAGCATTTGTACCAAGCTCTAGGGGCTTGTTTAAGACCATAAAGAGCTTTGTGCAATTTATAAACATGATTAGGCTTTTTAGGATTCACAAATCCGGGAGGTTGTTTCACAAATACTTCCTCCTCAATTTCACCATTTAGGAAAGCACTTTTAATGTCCATTTGATAGAGAGTAATGTTATGGTGGTTGGCATAAGCAAGAAGAATGCGAATGGACTCAAGTCTAGCAACGGGGGCATAGGTCTCACCATAGTCCATACCTTCGACTTGTGTGTAACCTTGTGCTACGAGACGAGCCTTGTTGCGGATGACTTGTCCATCTTCATCTTGCTTGTTTCGAAACACCCATTTGGTTCCAATGACGTTTTGGTCATCATTGGGCTTCTCTACCAAAGACCAAACGTTGTTCCTCTCGAAGTTGTGCAGCTCTTCATGCATAGCATTCACCCAATCCGGGTCTGCAAGCGCTTCTTCTACCTTCATAGGTTCAAGACTTGAAATAAATGAGTAATGCTCACAAAAGTTAGCTAAACGAGTTTTAGAGCGAGTGATTCTCCCGGAGTCGATGTCATTCATCATTTGTTCCACGGGATGGTCTTTCTTGACTCTTTCTCGAACTCGAGATAGCTTTTGTCGTGGTCGTGGCTGAGCTTCCTCATCATCCTCATCTTCTTCTTCATCTGTGTTGTTGGTGTTGTCTTGAGGTGGTGGAGAAGGAGGTTGTGGTGGATCTTCTTGTCGCACTTCCTCATCTTGGTGAGTTCCACTTGTGGAGGCCTCCATGTTGCCTTGAGGTTCACCTTGCCGTGAGGTAGGGGCTCCACGTATGTAGATGAGGTACTCTCCTTCACTTCCATGGGACGAATCTTTCCAATGGATAAATCTTGAATGGCTTCGATGGGTCCTTGTCTCCTACATCAATAGGCATTTGCTCTACTTGCGAGCCATTAGATTCATCAAACTTCACATCTACCGTCTCTTCAACCTTTCGGGTGAAATTATTGTAGACACGGTAAGTGTGAGAGTTTGATCCATAACCGAGGAAAAAGCCTTCATGAGTTTTAGGAGCAAATTTAGACCGACGATGCTTATCAAGAATATAGCACTTTGAACCAAAGACACGAAAATATCCCACTTGGGGTTTGTTACCCGTGAGGAGCTCGTATGAAGTCTTGCCGAGAAGCTTGTGAAGATAAAGTCTGTTGATGGCATGACAAGCTGTCTCAACGGCTTCACCCCAAAAGTGTTTTGGTGTCTTGTATTCATCTAGCATTGTCCTCGCCATCTCAATGAGCGTTCGGTTCTTCCTCTCAACAACCCCGTTTTGTTGAGGTGTGTACGTAGTGAGAACTCATGTAGAATCCCTTCCTCATCGAGAAAAGAGTCCACATGGGCGTTCTTGAACTCCGTTCGTTGTCCTCCGAACCTTCTTGATCTTCACCTCAAATTGATTACGAGCCTTTCTAGCAAAGGTTTTGAAGATTTTCGAACTCGCGATTTGTCATCAAGTAGAAATACCCACGAATCTGGAAAAGTCATCTACAATAACTAGACCAAAGGAGTTACCACCAAGGCTTTTGTAAGCATTGGGACCAAGAGATCCATATGAAGAAGCTCAAGCGGTCTCCTTGTGGTCATGATATTCTTCACGGATGACTTCCTCCTACTTGTTTTCCTGCTTGACATGCACTTTGAGTCTATCTTTGTCAAAGAAAACATCTTTAACACCAAGAATGTGATCTCCTTTGATTAGCTTATCTAAATTTGATACCAACATGTCCAAGCCTTCTATGCCAAAGCCAACCTTTAGCAGATTTAGCAATAAAGCAAGTTCTAGGTTGAGCTTTCTTAGTGAAATCGACAATGTATAGGTCACCTCTCGAATGCCAAGAAATACCATGTTATGATTGTCACTCTGAAAAACTTGGCAATCTACTTTGGTGAATAGCACATTGAATCCAAAGTCACTAATCTAGACACGTAAAGTAAATTGTATCCAAGTGATTCAACAAGCATGACATTTTTAATGGAGCTATCATGAGATATGGCCACCTTACCAAGGCCAAGTACCTTACCCTTGGAGTTGTCTCCAAAAGTCACATACTTGCGTGGACCATCGTTCTTTGCAAGCTCTCGAAACATGTCTTCATCTCCGGTCATGTGATCGGTGCATCCACTATCAAGAATCCATTCTTTGCCACGGATATGTAGTCTCTCATATTTGCCATTAGATGAGACTCTTCATGATCTTGTCTAGCTCGGTGTCTGAATCGTCATCATGCTCGTGCTCATCATCATATTGACCCATAGATAATTCATCATCAATACCTAGGTCAATTTGACAATGACTTGCATCAGTTTTATCAACGTGATAATAGTCATCGGAATGCAAAACAAGAGCATTTCTTATCCGAACATTGATAAAACCGGGATCACCCTTCTTTTTCATAAGATCACGAAGCTCAAAGAAGCATTTGTCAAAGTTAGGATCTTTGGGGCGCAACATATCAAATTCAACTGTCTTGTATAGAATTTCATCAAGACCTCTCAACGAGTAGTCCGGATAAAGTTCTTCCAAGAACTTCCACATGGCATGGGCGCACTCAAAGTTCGTTACAAGCTCAAGCAAGTTATCAGGCAACCCTCTAATGATAAGATTGACAGTTCTAAGGTTGCGAAGCAAATCAAGCTCTTCATCTACAGTAGGGTGCAAGGGGTCAAATGGTGGTACATATGGGGTTTCAACATATTTGCACAAGTTGTATATCTTAAAGATAGCAAGCATTTCAATCCTCCACGAGTTATAGGACACTCCATCAAGAATAGGCACTCTATGACTAACACTCCCAAACGTAGACACGTCCATCTTCCTCCAATGGTGTGCAAACCAAAGCAATGGAGACCAATGCTCTGATACCAATTGTAGGATCGTTGAAGGAAAGAGTGTCTAGAGGGGGGGGGGTGATTAGACACCTCGACAAGATAAAAGTTTATGCCTTTTGATTGACATAAGTTCATAGCAAGTTCATAATGGAGGTCAAGTCAGGCATCATGCATACAAATCGAGTAACATACTAAACATGCAATTCTAGAGTATAGGGCAGCGGAAAGTAAATTGCATGAATAGTAGGGGAGAGATTGTGAAGAGCAAACGCAATGGAGACACGGAGATTTTTTTCTCGTGGTTCCGATAGGTGGTGCTATCGTCAATCCACGTTGATGGAGACTTCAACCCACGGAGGGTAACGGCTGCGCGAGTCCACGGAGGGCTCCACCCACGAAGGGTCCACGAAGAAGCAACCTTGTCTATGCCATCATGGCTTACGTCCACGGAGGACTAGCCTTACTCGGGGTAGATCTTCACGAAGTAGGCGATCTCCTTGCCCTTACAAACTCCTTGGTTCAACTCCACATCATGACGGAGGCTCCCAAGCGACACCTAACCAATCTAGGAGGCACCACCCTCCAAAAGGTAATAGATGGGGTTGGTGATGATGAACTCCTTGCTCTTGTGCTTCAAATGATAATCTCCCCAACACTCAACTCTCCTCACCGATTTGGCTGTGGTGGAAGAAGGGATTGAGTGGAAAGCAACTTGGAAAGACTAGAAATCAAGTTTCATATGGTGGGAGTGGAGCAACTTGATCTCAACACAAGGGTAGGTAGTTTTCTTCTCGAAATGTAAGGTAGGAGTGGTAGTTCTTTCGATGGCTCTCTCCACGAATGAAGAGGAGGTGGAGGGTATTTATAGCCTCCACACAAAATCCAACCGTTACACACATTTGAGTAATCTCGGTCGGACCGAAGTTGACAACTCGGTCGGACCGAAAGTTCAAATCTTGTGAGCGTTGGGATTTTCTGTGGGACCGAAAATACAATCTCGGTTAGACCGATTCTTCCAAAGTCTAGGGTTTGCCAATCTCGGTGGGACCGACTTTCTCATCTCGGTGACACCGATTTGAGTACGAAGATTCTGAAGCTTGGCAACACCAATTTCGAATGACCGAGTTTGGAATCGGAAAATCCGAGATTCTAGGGTTTTGGCTATATGGTGAGGTGGTTCATCTCGGTGTGGTGAGTTTGGAATCGGTGGGACCGAGATTACTTATGAGTTTATGTTGGAATGAAAGATTGCTGATTGTTTGAGAGATAAATCACTAAGCACTTTAGAGCAACCAGATCATCATCATAACCTCACCCCCTTTTAATAGTATTGGCTTTCCTATGGACTCAATGTGATCTTGGATCACTAAACCAAAAATGGAGTCTTGAGCTTTTGCCAATCCTTTCCTTAGCATCTTAGGGGTTCACCTCTCTAGTCCTTTTGCCATGCCAGAGTGGTTGACTTTCCTGAAACATACTTGTTAAAAGCATTAGTCCAACCACAGAGTATGTTGTCATTAATTACCAAAACCACCTAGGGAGCAAATGTGCTTTCACTAAGGGTTATCGACAAGTTCAAGGGATTGACTATGATGAAACATTCTCTCCCGTAGCGAAGCTGAAGTCTGTCCGAATCATGTTAGCAATTGCCGCATACTATGATTATGAGATATGGCAAATGGATGTCAAAACAGCATTCTTTAACGGTCACCTTAAGGAAGAACTGTATATGATGTAGCCGGAAGGTTTTGTCGACCCTAAGAATGCTAACAAGGTATGCAAGCTCCAGCGCTCCATCTATGGGCTGGTGCAAGCATCTCGGAGTTGGAACATTTGCTTTAATGAGATGATCAAAGCGTTTGGGTTTATGCAGACTTATGGAGAAGCCTGAGTTTACAAGAAAGTGAGTGGGAGCTCTGTAGCATTTCTCATATTATATGTGGATGACATACTTTTGATGGGAAATGATATAGAACTTTTGGACAGCATTAAGGCCTACTTGAATAAGTGTTTTTCAATGAAGGACCTTGGAGAAGTTGCTTACATATTAGGCATCAAAATCTATAGAGATAGATCAAGACGCCTCATAGGTCTTTCACAAAGCACATACCTTGATAAGATATTGAAGAAGTTCAATATGGATCACCCAAGAAGGGTTCTTGCACGTGTTGCAAGGTGTGAAATTGAGCTCGGCTCAATGCCCGACCACCACAGAAGATAGAGAAAATATGAGTGTCGCCCCTATGCCTCACCATAGGGTCTATCATGTATGCCATGACCGTACTGCACTGATATAAACCTTGCCGTAAGTTTGGTAGGAAGGTACCAAAGTAATCCCGCATGAAACATTGGACATCGGTCAAGAACATCCTTAAGTACCGAAAAGGACTAAGGATATGTTTCTCGATATGGAGGTGATGAAGAGCTCGTCGTAAAGGGTTACGTCGACGCTAGCTTTGACACGATCTGGATGACTCTAAGTCACAAACCGGATACGTATATTTTGAATGGTGGGGCGATGGTAGTGCGATTGCAAGCGAGTGTCGTGGCGGGATCTACATGTGAAGCGGAGTACATGGCAGCCTCGGAGGCAAAGACGTGAAGCTATCTGGGTGAAGGAGTTCATCACCGACCTAGAGTCATACCCAATGCGTCGGGGCCGATCACACTCTTCTGTGATAACACCGGAGCTATTGCACTTGCCAAGGAGCCTAGGTTTCACAAGAAGACCAGGCACATCAAGCGTCGCTTCAACTCCATCCGTGAAAATGTTCAATATGGAGACATAGATATTTGTAAAGTACATACGGACCTGAATGTAGCAGATCCGTTGACTAAACCTCTCCCTAGAGCAAAACATGATCAACACCAGAACGCAATGGGTGTTCGATACATCACAATGTTACTAGATTATTGACTCTAGTGCAAGTGGGAGACTGTTGGAAATATGCCCTAGAGGCAATAATAAAATGGTTATTATTATATTTCTTTGTTCATGATAATTGTCTATTGTTCATGCTATAATTGTATTATCCGGAAATCGTAATACATGTGTGAATACATAGACCACAACAAGTCCCTAGTGAGCCTCTAGTTGACTAGCACGTTGATCAACGGATAGTCATGGTTTCCTGACTATGGACATTGGATGTCAATGATAACGGGATCACATCATTAGGAGAATGATGTGATGGACAAGACCCAATCCTAAGCATAGCACAAAGATCGTGTAGTTTGTTTCGCTAGAGCTTTTCCGAATGTCAAGTATCATTTCCTTAGACCATGAGATTGTGCAACTCCTAGATACCGTAGGAGTGCTTTGGGTGTGCCAAAAGTCACAACGTAACTGGGTGACTAAAAGGTGCACTACGGGTATCTCCGAAAGTGTCTGTTGGGTTGGCACAAATCGAGACTGGGATTTTGTTGGGGAACGTAGTAATTTCAAAAAATTTCCTACGCACACGCAAGATCATGGTGATGGCGTAGCAACGAGAGGGGAGAGTGTTCGTCCATGTACCCTCATAGACCGTAAGCGGAAGCGTTAGCACAACGCGGTAGATGTAGTCGTACGTCTTCACGATCCAACCGATCCAAGCACCGAACGTACGGGGCCTCCGAGTTCAGCACACGTTCAGCTCGATGACGATCTCCGGCCTCCGATCCAAAGACCTCGGAGATGAGTTCCACAAGACGACGGCGTGGTGACGATGATGATGTTCTACCGGCGCAGGGCTTCGCCTAAACTCCGCGACGATATGACCGAGGTGGAATATGGTGGAGGGGGGCACCGCACACGGCTAAGGAACGATCCATAGATCAACTTGTGTGTCTTTGGGGTGCCCCCCCCCCCGTATATAAAGGAGCCAGGGGGGAGGAGGCGGCCGGCCAAGGAGGGCGCGCCAAGGGGGGAGTCCTACTCCCACCGGAGTAGGACTCCCTCTTTCCAAGTAGGAGTAGGAGAAGGGGGGAAAGAGGAGGAAGAGGGAAGGAAAGGGGCGCCGCCCCCCTTCCCTTGTCCTATTTGGACTAGGAAGGGGAGGCGCGCGCCCCCCCCGCCTCCTTCCCTCTTCTCCCTCGAGGCCCATGTAGGCCCAATAACCCCGGGGTTCCAGAACCTCCGGTACTCGGTAAATGCCGATTTCACCCGAACCATTCCGATGTCCAAACATAGGCTTCAAATTTATCAATCTTTATGTCTCGACCATTTCGAGACTCCTCGTCATGTCCGTGATCACATCCGGGACTCCGAACAAACTTCGGTACATCAAATTTTATAAACTCATAATAAAACTGTCATCGAAACGTTAAGCGTGCGGACCCTACGGGTTCGAGAACTATGTAGACATGACCTAGAACCATTCTCGGTCAATAACCAATAGCGGGACCTGGATGCCCATATTGGTTCCTACATATTCTATGAAGATCTTTATCGGTCAAATCGCATAACAACATACGTTGTTCCCTTTGTCATCGGTATGTTACTTGCCCGAGATTTGATCGTTGGTATCCAATACCTAGTTCAATCTTGTTACCGGCAAGTCTCTTTACTCGTTCCGTAATATATCATTTTATAACTAACTCATTAGTTACAATGCTTGCAAGGCTTAGGTGATGAGTATTACCGAGAGGGCCCAGAGATACCTCTCCGACAATCGGAGTGACAAAACCTAATCTCGATTATGCCAACCCAACATGTACCTTCGGAGATACCAGAGAGCACCTTTATAATCACCCGATTCGTTGTGACGCTTTGGTAGCACACAAAGTGTTCCTCCGTAAACGGAGTTGCATAATCTCATAGTTGCAGGAACTTTGTATAAGTCATGAAGAAAGCAATAGCAGTATACTAAACGATCAAGTGCTAGGCTAACGCAATGGGTCATGTCAATCACATCATTCTCCTAATGATGTGATCCCAGTAATCAAATGACAACACATGTCTATGGTTAGGAAACATAACCATCTTTGATTAATGGGCTAGTCAAGTAGAGGCATACTAGTGACTATATGTTTGTCTATGTATTCACACATGTATCATGTTTCCGGTTAATACAATTCTAGCATGAGTAATAAACATTTATCATGATATGAGGAAATAAATAATAACTTTATTATTGCCTCTAGGGCATATTTCCTTCAGTCTCCCACTTGCACTAGAGTCAATAATCTAGATTATATAGTAATGATTCTAACACCCATGGAGTCTTGGTGCTGATCATGTTTTGCTCGTGAGAGAGGCTTAGTCAATGGGTCTGCAACATTCAGATCCGTATGTATCTTGCAAATCTCTGTGTCTCCCACTTGGACTTGGTCCCGAATGGAATTGAAGCGTCTCTTGATGTGCTTGGTCCTCTTGTGAAATCTGGATTCCTTTGCCAAGGCAATTGCACCAAGATTGTCACGAAAGATCTTCATCGGTCCCGATGCACTAGGTATGACACCTAGATCGGAAATGAACTCCTTCATCCGACTCCTTCATTTGCTGCTTCAAGCAGCTATGTACTCCGCTTCACATGTAGATCCCGCCACGACGCTTTGTTTAGAACTGCACCAACTTATAGCTCCACCATTTAATAAAAACACGATCCGGTTTGCGATTTAGAATCGTCTCGGATCGATGTCAAAGCTTGCATCGACGTAACCATTTACGACTAGCTCTTTGTCACCTCCATATATGAGAAACATATCCTTAGTCCTTTTCGTATTTCAGATGTTCTTGACCGCTGTCCATGATCCACTCTGATTACTTTGGTACCTTCCCGCCAAGCTTATAGCTAAGCATACGTCAGTCCGTACATAGCATTGCATACATGATAGAGCCTATTGCTGAAGCATAGGAACATTTTTCATTTTCTCTCTATCTTCTGCTTTGTGGTCGGGCATTGAGTTTGACTCAACTTCACACCTTGAAGCACGTGCAAGAAACCTTTCTTTGCTCGATCCATTTTGAACTTTTTCAAAATTTTGTCAAGGTATGTGCTTTGTGAAAGTCCTATTAAGCGCCTTGATCTATCTCTATAGATATTGATGCCCAATATGTAAGCAGCTTCACCGAGGTCTTTCATTGAAAAACTTTTATTCAAGTATCCTTTATGCTATCCAGAATTCTATATCATTTCCAATTAATAATATGTCATCTACATATAAAATTAGAAATGCTACAGAGCTCCCACTCACTTTCTTGTAAATACAAAGCTTCTCCAAAAGTTTGTATAAAACCATATGCTTTGATCACACTATCAAAGCATTTATTCCAACTCGAGATGCTTGCACCAGTCCATAAATGGAACGCTGGAGCTTGCACACTTTGTCAAGACCTTTTGGATCAACAAAACCTTCCGCTGCATCATATACAACTCTTCTTCTAGAAATCCATTCAAGAATGCAGTCTTGACATCCATTTGCCAAATTTCATAATCATGAAATGCAGCAATAGCTAACATGATTCGGACAGACTTAAGCATCGCTACGGGTGAGAAAGTCTCATCGTAGTCAACCACTTGAACTTGTCGAAAACCTTTTGCAACAAGTCGAGCTTTATAGACGCTTACATTACCATCGTCGTCGGTCTTCTTCTTAAAAATCCATTTATTCTCAATGGCTTGCCGATCATCGGCAAGTCAACCAAAGTCCATACTTTGTTTTCATACATGGATCCCATCTCGATTTCATGGCCTCTAGCCATTTTATGGAATCTGGGTTCATCATCGCTTCCTCATAGTTCGTAGGTTCATCATGGTCAAGTAACATGACTTCCGAATAGGATTACCGCACCACTCGTGTGGATCTTACTCTGGTAGACCTATGAGGTTCAAGAGAAACTTGATCTGAAGTTTCATGATCAATATCATTAGCTTCCTCACTAATTGGTGTAGTTGTCACAGGAACCGGTTCTTGTGATGAACTACTTTCCAATAAGGGAGTAGATACAGTTGTCTCATCAAGTTCTACTTTCCTCCCACTCACTTCTTTCGAGAGAAACTCCTTCTCTAGAAAGGATCCATTCTTAGCAACGAATGTCTTGCCTTCGGATCTGTGATAGGAGGTGTACCCAACAGTCTCTTTTGGGTATCCTATGAAGACACATTTCTTCGATTTGGGTTCGAGCTTATCTGGTTGAAGTTTCTTCGCATAAGCATCGCAGCCCCAAACTTTAAGAAACGACAACTTTGGTTTCTTGCCAAACCACAGTTCATAAGGCGTCGTCTCAACGGATTTTGATGGTGCCCTATTTAACGTGAATGTGGCCGTCTCTAAAGCATAACCCCAAAACGATAGCGGTAAATCAGTAAGAGACATCATAGATCGCACCATATCAAGTAAAGTGCGATTACGACGTTCGGGCACACCATTTCGTTGTGGTGTTCCAGGTGGCGTGAGTTGCGAAACTATTCCACCTTGTTTCAAGTGCAGGCCAAACTCGTAACTCAAATATTCTCCTCCACGATCAGATCGTAGAAACTTTATTTTCTTGTGACGATGATTTTCCACTTCACTCTGAAATTCTTTGAACTTTTCAAAGGTTTCAAACTTGTGTTTATCAAGTAGATATACCCATATCTTCTGAAATCATCTGTGAAGGTGAGAAAATGACGATACCCGCCGCGAGCCACAAACATCAGTATGTATGATTTCCAACAAATCAGTTGCTCGATCCATAGTTCTGGAGAACGGCGTTTTAGTCATCTAGCCCATAAGGCATGGTTCGCAAGTACCAAGTGATTCATAATCAAGTGATTCCAAAAGTCCATCAGTATGGAGTTTCTTCATACGCTTTACACCGATATGACCCAAACGGCAGTGCCACAAGTAAGTTGCACTATCGTTATCAACTCTGCATCTTTTGGTTTCAGCACTATGAATATGTGTATCACTACTATCGAGATTTAATAAAAATAGACCACTCTTCAAGGGTGCATGACCATAAAAGATATTACTCATATAAATAGAACAACCATTATTCTCGATTTAAATGGATAACCGCCTCGCATCAAACAAGATCCATATATAATGTTCATGCTCAACGCCGGCACCAAATAACAATTATTTAGGTCTAATACTAATCTCAAGGTAGATGTAGAGTTAGCGTGCCGATCGCGATCACATCGACTTTGGAACCGCTTTCCTTAGCATCGTCACCTCGCCCTTGGCGCTCGCTTATTCCGCAGATCCTGCTTCGATTTGCAAATATTAGCAATAGAACCAAGATCAAATACCAGTGCTACTACGAGCTCTAGTTAGGTACACATCAATAACATGTATATCACATATACCTTTGTTCACTTTGCCATCCTTCTTATCCGCCAAATACTTGGGGCAGTTCCATTTCGAAAGACGATCGCTTGCGAGAAGCACTCGATTTGTGCTTAGGTCCGACTTGGGTTTCTTCTCTTGAGCAAAGAACTTGCTTGCCGTTCTTTTTGAAGTTCCCCTTCTTCTTCCCTTTGCCCTTTTTCTTGAAACTAGTGGTCTTGTTGACCATCAACACTTGATGCGCCTTCTTGATTTCTACCTCCGCAGCTTTTAGCATTGCGAAGAGCTCAGAATAGTCTTATTCATCCCTGCATATTATAGTTCATCACAAAGCTCTTGTAGTTTGGTGGCGTGATTGGAGAATTCATCAATGACACTATCATCGTGAAGATTAACTCCCGCTTGAATCAAGTGATTATTATATCCGAGACATTCCGAGTATGTGTTCACCGACGTAACTATTCTCCTCCATCTTGCAGCTATAGAACTTATTGGAGACTTCATATCTCTCAATCCGGCATTTGCTTGAAATATTAACTTCAACTCTGGAACATCTCATATGCTCCATGACGCTCAAAACGTCGTTGAAGACCCGGTTCTAAGCCGTAAAGCATGGCACGCTGAACTATAGAGTAGTCATCGACTTTGCTCGCCAGACGTTCTTAACGTTGTCGGTTGCATCAAGAAGCAGTTCGGCACCCAGCGGTGCTTCCAGACGTAACTTTTCTATGCAGCAATGAGGATAATCCTCGAGTTACGGACCCGATGACGTGTAATTGCTACCATCCTCTTTCAACTTTGCTTTCTCAAGGAACGCATTAAAATTTAACGGAACAACAAAGATGAGCCATCTATCTACAAACAAACATAGACAAGCAAAATACTATCAGGTACTAAGTTCATGATAAATTTAAGTTCAATTAATCATATTACTTAAGAACTCCCACTTAGACAGACATCTCTCTAGTCATCTAAGTGATCACGTGATCCAAATCAACTAAACCATAACCGATCATCATGTGAGATGGAGTAGTTTTCAATGGTGAACATCACTATGTTGATCATATCTACTATATGATTCACGCTTGACCTTTCGGTCTCCATGTTCTGAGGCCATATCTGCATATGCTAGGCTCGTCAAGTTTAACCTGAGTATTCTGCGTGTGCAAAACTGGCTTGCACCCGTTGTAGATGGACGAGAGCTTATCACACCCGATCATCACGTGGTGTCCGGGCACGATTTAACTTTGGCAACGGTGCATACTCGGGGAGAACACTTCTTGATAATTTTAGTGAGAGATCATCTTAAAATGCTACCGTCAATCAAAGCAAGATAAGATGCATAATGGATAAACATCACATGCAATCAATATAAGTGATATGATATGGCCATCATCATCTTGTGCTTGTGATCTCCATCTCCAAGCACCGCCATGATCACCATCGCCACCGGTAGCGACACCTTGATCTCCATCGTAGCATCGTTGTCGCTTCGCCATCTATTGCTTCTACGACTATCGCTACCGCTTAGTGATAAAGTAAAGCAATTACAGTATGCGTTGCATTTCATACAATAAAGCGACAACCATATGGCTCCTGCCAGTTGCCGATAACTTTGGTTACAAAACATGATCATCTCATACAATAAAATATAGCATCACGTCTTGGCCATATCACATCACAACTTGCCCTGCAAAAACAAGTTAGATGTCCTCTACTTTGTTGTTGCAAATTTTACGTGGCTGCTACGGGCTGAGCAAGAACCGTTCTTACCTACGCATCAAAAACCACAACGATAGTTCGTCAAGTTGGTGCTGTTTTAACCTTCGTAAGGACCGGGCGTAGCCACACTCGGTTCAACTAAAGTTGGAGAAACTGACACCCGCCAGCCACCTGTGTGCAAAGCACGTCGGTAGAACCAGTCTCGCGTAAGCGTCACGATAATGTCGGTCCGGCCGCTTCATCCAACAATACCGCTGAACCAAAGTATGACATGTTTGTAAGCGGTATGACTTGTATCGCCCACAACTCACTTGTCTTCTACTCGTGCATATAACATCAACGCATAAAACCTAGGCTCGGATGCCATCATTGGGGAACGAGTAATTTCAAAAATTCCTACGCACACGCAAGATCATGGTGATGGCATAGCAACGAGAGGGAGAGTGTTCGTCCACGCACCCTCGTGAGACCGTGGCGGTTGATGTAGTCGTCGCGCCTTCACGATCCGACCGATCCAAGCACCGAACGTCACGGGCCTCCGAGTTCAAAGACACGTTCAGCTCGATGACGATCTCCTGACTCCGATCCAATGAGCTCGAGAGATGAGTTCCACAAGACGACGGCGTGGTGACGATGATGATGTTCTACCGGCGCAGGGCTTCGCCTAAACTCCACGACGATATGACCGAGGTGGAATATGGTGGAGGGGGGCACAGCATACGGCTAAGGAACGATCCGTAGATCAACTTGTGTGTCTTTGGGGTGCCCCCCCGCCCCCGTATATAAAGGAGTCAGGGGGGAGGAGGCGGCCGGCCAAGGAGGGCGCACCAAGGGGGGAGTCCTACTCCCACCGGGAGTAGGACTCCCTCTTTCCAAGTAGTAGGAGAAGGGGGAAAGAGGAGGAAGAGGGGAAGGAAAAGGGGGGGCGCCGCCCCCTTCCCTTGTCCTATTCGAACTAGGAAGGGAGGCGCGCCCCCCTCCCGCCTCCTTCCTCTCTTCTCCCTCGAGGCCCATGTAGGCCCAATAACCCCGGGGGTTCCGGTAACCTCCGGTACTCGGTAAAATGCCGATTTCACCCGAACCATTCGATGTCCAAACATAGGCTTCCAATATATCAATCTTTATGTCTCGACCATTTCGAGACTCCTCGTCATGTCCATGATCACATCCAGACTCGAACAAACTTCGTACATCAAAACTTGTAAACTCATAATAAAACCGCCATCGAAACATTAAGCGTGCGGACCCTACGGGTTCGAGAACTATGTAGACATGACCTAGAACCATTCTCGGTCAATAACCAATAGCGGGACCTGGATGCCCATATTGGTTCCTACATATTCTACGAAGATCTTTGTCGGTCAAACCGCATAACAACATACGTTGTTCCCTTTGTCATCGGTATGTTACTTGCCCGAGATTTGATCATCGGTATCCAATACCTAGTTCAATCTCGTTACCGGCAAGTCTCTTTACTCATTCCATAATACATCATTTCATAACTAACTCATTAGTTACAATGCTTGCGAGGCTTAGGTGATGAGTATTACCGAGAGGGCCCAGAGATACCTCTCCGACAATCGGAGTGACAAAACCTAATCTCGATTTATGCCAACCCAACATGTACCTTTGGAGACACCTGTAGAGCACCTTTATAATCACCCAGCTTATGTTGTGACGCTTGGTAGCACACAAAGTGTTCCTCCGTAAACGGAGTTGCATAATCTCATAGTTGCAGGAACTTTGTATAAGTCATGAAGAAAGCAATAGCAGTATACTAAACGATCAATTGCTAGGCTAACGGAATGGGTCATGTCAATCACATCATTCTCCTAATGATGTGATCCCATTAATCAAATGACAACACTTGTCTATGGTTAGGAAACATAACCATCTTTGATTAATGAGCTAGTCAAGTAGAGGCATACTAGTGACTATATGTTTGTCTATGTATTCACACATGTATCATGTTTCCGGTTAATACAATTGTAGCATGAATAATAAACATTTATCATGATATGAGGAAATAAATAATAACTTTATTATTGCCTCTAGGGCATATTTCCTTCAGATTTGTCACTCCGTATGGCGGAGAGGTATCTCTGGGCCCACTCGGTAATGCATCATCATAATGAGCTCAATGTGACCAAGTGTCTGGTCACGGATCATGCATTACGATGATTTAGTAAAGTGACTTGCCGAACGAGTTTGAACGAGGTATTGGGATACCGACGATCGAGTCTCGGGCAAGTAACGTACCGATTGACAAAGGGAATTGTATACGGGATTGATTGAATCCTCGAAATCGTGGTTCATCCAATGAGATCATCAAGGAGCATGTGAGAGCCAACATGGGTATCCAGATCCCGCTGTTGGTTATTGACCGAAGAGGCATCTCGGTCATGTCTGCATGTCTCCCGAACTAGTAGGGTCTACACACTTAAGGTTCGGTGACACTAGGGTTGTAGAGATATGAGTATGCAGTAACCCGAAAGTTGTTCGGAGTCCCGTATGAGATCCCGGACGTCACGAGGAGTTCCGGAATGGTCCGGAGGTGAAGAATTATATATAGGAAGTGCAGTTTCGGCCATCGGGAAAGTTTCGGGGTCACTGGTATTGTCAGGACCACTGAAGGGTCCTGGGTCCACCGGGTGGGGCCACCTATCCCGGAGGGCCCCGTGGGCTGAAGTGGGGAGGGGAACCAGCCCCTATTGGGCTGGTGCGCCCCCCCCCTTGGGCCTCCCCTGTGCCTAGGGTTGGAAACCCTAGGGTGGGGGGCGCCTCCACTTGCCTTGGGGGGCAAGCCACCCCCTTGGCCCCCTCCCCTTGGAGATCCCATCTCCTAGGGCCGGCGCCCAGGGGCCTATATAAGGAGGGAGGTAGGGCAGCCGCACCCAAGTCCTGGCGCCTCCCTCTCCCCATGCACCACCTCTCCTCCGCGGAAGCTTGGCGAAGCCTGCCGTGATCATCGCTTGCATCCACCACCACGCCGACGTCTTCTTTGGATCTTCATCAACCTCTCCTTCCCACTTGCTGGATCAAGAAGGAGGAGACGCCTTCCCAACCGTGACGTGTGTTGAACGCGGAGGTGCCGTCCGCTCGGCGCTAGGATCTCCGTGATTTGGATCACGGCAGTCGACTCCTCTCAACCCCGTTCTCTTGAACGCTTCGCATGCGATCTACAAGGGTATGTAGATGCACTCCCTCTCTCGTTGCTAGATGACTCCATAGATTGATCTTGGTGACCGAGTGTGTAGCCGTGATGGTCTCTTCTCGCGGAGTCCGGAAGTGAACACGGTTTCGTGTTATGTTTGACGTAAGTAGGTGTTCAGGATCACCTCTTGATCATTGCTAGCTTCACGACCGTTCCGCTTGTTTCTCTTCTCGCTCTCATTTGCGCTGGTTAGCCACCATACTTGCTTAGTCGCTGCTGCAACCTCACCACTTTGCCCCTTCCTTTCCCATTAAGCTTTGCTAGTCTTGATACCCATGGTAATGGGATTGCTGAGTCCTCGTGGCTCACCAGATACTTCCAAAACCAGTTTGCAGTGCCTATGTTAATGAAAGCAGGTATTAACCAAGCTCAAGGAGGAGCTTGATGAAGATCTTGCCCTTGTGTTGTTTCTCTTAGTTGATCAAGAGGGAGCCCAGCTGGGGTCGATCGGGGACCTTTGTCGCATTTGGGGTTCTTCTTTTATTTTGGTTCCGTAGTCGACCTTGATTGTATCTGGATGATGTAATGCTTTATTCATGTAATTGTGTGAAGTGGCGATTGTAAGCCAACTATGTATCTTTTCCCTTATGTATTAAATGGGTTGTGTGAAGATTACCTCACTTGCGACATTGCTTTCAATGCGTTATGCTCTAAGTCGTGCTTCGACACGGGAGATATAGCCACATCGAGGGTGTTACAAGTTGGTATCGAGCCTTCCCACCTTAGGAGCCCCCACGCTTGATCGTTTAGGGCCGAAGTGTCTAGAAAATATTTTGAGTCATTTAGGATTATATATATCGGAGAGTTTAGAATTTTTTTACTCCCCAGTCCTTCAACTTTCTCGTGAGGTATCCCGACGAGTTTTGACTCTTCTTCTCAAATTTCACTAAAAAAATTTTTAGGATCACGCTGGTATCTTAGAATCGTTCGATGGTTTTATGATGACAACATTGTCTTGGTTGCCTCCCGTCATTTAGGGGTTGTGGCGTGTCCCGGGAGTTGAGCTCCGAGGTGTGTCGTCATAATTTTATCGCTGCAGTTCGAATACCGAGTTTAGTATCGCCACATCGAAAATCTCTTTTATGCGCTTGTTGGTGAGATAACCCCGCTAACCCAAAGAGAGGTGAGTACGGAGTATTGCCATGACTTGTATAACGGATGCTTTTCAAGGTTGAGGTAGACGATTTCAAGGTTTCTTGGTTATGTGTTGACGGATGGATACAATGGATGTAGGGATTGCTAGTTTGTGTGAGATATATTGCTCTGTATCCCCAACACCGAGTGCATAACCGAAAATTTCGGGAGTTTCATAGGTGGGAATTCAAGTAGCTCTTAGGATATCTTTCCGACGGATGTATGATATGAAATTGGGGTTCGACGCCTAGTGGTCCGCCTATTCACGGTTGGTTTTACAAAGGGTCTCGTTGTGTCTTAAAGAGTCCTTGGCTATGCCGACTGGGACACTTCAGATGTCATGTGCACCGCCTTGTACATGATGGTGCTGTACGATTGAGCCCGTGTAGGCCCCACCACGAAAACTTCGGACGAAATCTCTATCATATGTTTGTTCCGGCTTATTCTGCAAGTCAATCCTTTGTTTTGTTTTATTTGTGATATTCGAGTTGCTTCAATTCAAATGTTGAATCCATACCTTTCCTAAACGGTGTTCTCATATTGCTATGTGAATACTAATCCTTCTTGATCACTGAGGTTGTCATGTCAACTCTTTCCTACCGGGCGCTTCTCTTCAAGGTGATCCCATCATTCTCCCATCCGCAAGATAATTTTAGTTTTTTCAACGGTGTTTGTTTGTTCATCCCAAGTTGCCTTTGTTTTCCCGCCTCCCACCCTTTTTTTCTTCAAGGACTAAGATTTCTTTACCAAGTATCCTTTTATTTTTGTGAAGTCTCTTCATTCTTTTCAATCAATGTTCTTATCTGGTGATTTCCCATGAAGATGCTCAATGCTTCAAGTTCATCATCCTTCATTGTTGTTTTTCTCCCTGGATCCTATTCAAGCTTTCGATATTCATCATATTCCTCTCCTCATTTCAATGCTTTTCATGCCGATGCATCTCATTATCATTATACTTCTTGCTATTCATTTATTCTCGAGTGCTCAAGACATCTCAAGATTCGTTGTCCATTCTAATCCGCTCGCTATTTCGAGATTGGTATCTCATTCAAGCCATTTAATTCAACCGTGCAATATCTCTTTAAATCTTTTCAACGGTGTTTTCTTGTGAGTGGGCCTAACCCACGTGTCTTTTCCTGTGATCTTACCCGACTCTTCTATTTTCCCGAGGTATCCTAAATTCTTCTCCAAGTTTGACGAAGAATGAGTTATCATCACCAAATGCTTTTCTCCAAGATCTTTCAAATTTTTTCATAGTGGGCTCAACCTCTTCGCTTTTGATTCTTCCGTGTGCCTCAATAATTTTGGTGGTGTTCCTCGTTGTCATTCTCATCATTTGAAGACCGAAGAAGAGTTTCTCTTTAATCTTGCTCTATTCTCTTCAAGATTCATGGTTCTAGCGATGCCATCCTCTCATAATTGTTTTCGATTGTGACAATTTTTCTTACCATCCGAGTATTTCATGAGTTGTTTCATTTCTTTCCTCAAGGCCATCATGTCATAATTCTTCATTCTCAGATTTGAGCTTTCATTCTCCAAATCTTACCAAGTGCATCGCTCAAATATCCTCTAATCAGTTCATGTTCTCTGCTCTCATGTATCTAAATCCCTCAAATATCTTCATTCGCTTTTCCAATTCTTCCCGTGAATTGTGCCTTTGCTACTTTCATTTCTTACGGTGGTTCGCTCAAGATTTCACCTCTTTCGTTATCTTTAATTCATTTGTTGTTCCAATCTACCGGTGGTTCGCTCAAGACCTTCTCAAGTTTTGTTATATCTCTTTAATCCTTTCACGGAATAAGTAGTATGCCAAACCGTTGATTGTCATCAATTTAATTGGTGAAGGATAAGCATAACATAATTTTATTCTTGTTCATCCAAGTGATTAATTTCTTCTTTCTTCCGGTTTGTTCATCATATCACATTCTCGTTCGAGATGCTTCATTTTCTTTTTCGGAGTTCAAAGTTTTCTGCTATATCATTTCAAAGCTTCATCTTATCATTGCAAGGATTCACCTTGTGTTTTCAACTTCTCTTTCTCATCATCCTTTATTACTGGAGTTCTTCATGGAGGCTCTACATGGTGGTTCCTCTAGGATTCTATTCATTCTTCAATTGTTCTTCAAGTTTTCTCTTGAAGTGACCTGCCAAGCTATACTCAAAATTAAACATGGTGCTTAACACATGTTTTGTTTTGTGGAGTTCAAGTATTCTTCATCTTGCATTGAAGTGCAATTCTTTCTACCTTATCTTTTGAGGTGGTGGTATGTCACTTGACAATTTCCTTCATGTTTCACGATTCACATGTTGTCAAGAACGAGGTATATTAAATCCATCAATCTCTTCGTTGGATTTATCTTGTGTCATGTTTTCACCAAAGCCTTCCTAAGGAATGTTGCTATTATGGTGCTTATAAATGACCCAAGTTCTTCATTTGTCCTACCGTGAAATAAGTTTTCATCTCCTTATTGATATCAATCCAATCAATTGTTTCCATTAGTGGCGGTTGTCACCTCATAGTTTTGAGATGTTTTCCATAAGCCCACTACAATCTTATTCTTTCGTTGTTGGTTTTTCCAACAACTTGCTTCGCTTTTCTTGCAAGGATGCTTTCCAAATTCATGTGGCGTAAGATGTCATTTTCTCCATTCTTATTCCAATGATCTATCTTCTATTATTTTCCAGAGGCATTGTGATGTTACTCTCTTCACCCATCATCTCATTTTGTAAATATCATGTAATTTTTCTTGCTTATCCATTTTACCAGAGTGTGTGTCATCTCTTCAAGTTCTTTCATCTTATCAAGTTTTTGCTTCCTTCTCAACCGGAGTGCGGTTTGTAATGTTTCTTACCCTTGTGCCATTCTTTCAATTCGAGGCAGTGTGTTGTTGATTTCATCATGTATCCTCTCATCTTGTCAAGTTCATGTTCAATCCTTCCATTTACAAATGGAGTGTCCCAAATTATATCATTCTTCCTCTCTCATCTTGTTTTAACCGAGTGGTTTCAATTCTATCTTGTCCATTAAACTCTTGATTCATGTCTTTGCAACCTTCGATTTCTCGTAATGTTCTTCTTCCTTTTTCTAACGGATTGTTTGCAACTGCTCATCTCTGTTGTACTCTTTTCTTTTAAATTGCTCAACCTCTCAGGTTGGTGGGTTTCACTTGTTCGTCAAAGAAGCAACTTAGTTTTACCTCTTTCTTCCTCTTCCGCTTTTCCTCCGTGCCATCCTAGATCTCGACGAGATCCTCTCATAGTGGTGGAGTGTTGTAACGCCCTGATACAACTTTCCTTATTCATAACTCCGACTCGCTTTTCCGGAGATGATATATTTTTTTCCTCCGTGGTTGGGTTTGTCTGTTGTTTTGCATTTTGTTTTGTTATATCTCATCTCATCGCATCATTCGTGCATCGCATCGCTTTCACAAAACTTGCATCCATCCCGTCTCCTCGCTCCTATCTGTCATTCTTCCGAGCCCGTACACACTTGCACGCCGCCACACACCTCCGAAATATTATTTTATAGTGGCATAAAAATGTTCTCGGAATGGGTTGCAACTTGTCGGCGGTCTTATAGTGTAGACGATCACTGCCAAGTTTCATCGCATTCGAGTCCATTTGATAGCCCAACCGTTAAACCTACAACCGCAATATAGTCGGTCTATCGTTTGACGCTCGGTCTCCGAATCGTCGCTGCACCTCTCCCCTCTTCTCAGACCAGCCCACCTAGTCCTGCCCCTCCTCCTCGCGGAGTTGTCCGGACGCGATCAAGACGGCTCCTGAAACCCTCTCTCGCATAGTGCTTCGAACCCCCACGTGGCGCGTCTCGACCGCCCCAACCCGATCTTATAGTCGCATTGGGTCCGGATCATCCCTAACGCTACAAAACGCCTCCGCTTGTTATTCGGCTCCCTAACCTATCTTTTTTCGATCGCCCGATTATAATCGAATGGACCGGATTAGCCCGAACCTAATCCACCTAATGCATATATACCGTCCAACCCTAGTCCGAGGAGCCATCCCATCCTTTTCCATCCGTCCCATCCGCCGCCACCTTCTCGCTTTTCCTCTCCCGCCAGATCCAACCAGCCGCCCCACCATCTTCCTGGTTTCCGCCACCCAACCAGCGCCTCGAGCCTCCACCTCCGATCCACCCACCTGCCTTTGGTGTTCCGCCATCACCTCGACTCACCGAGAGCCTCGTCCGCAGCCTCCTCACAGCCGATCGGCTCCTGCAGGTTCTCCATCTCTTTCGCTTCCTCATGAGCACGACCACCGGGCGCCATCTGCCGGTCCATCTCAAGGCCACCATGCTCAAGCTCTCTGCCCAAGGCCCCTCGCCTCTCCGCCGCCCTGTCCTCCCGATCCCGGCAAAGAATACCGCAGAGCTCCGCCTCGCGAGCGCCCAGTTCGCGTTCTCCTCCTTCCTTCCTTTTTTTTCTTATCCTTCGATTTCACTCAGCACTTCTTCTGTTCAGAACTGCCGCTGCCGCCTTTAGGTCTGGCCGACGCCGGAACGGTCTCGACCACGACTCACGGGATCTGCCACCATGTTCTGCCTGCCTCCCCATCGCTGACCGCTGCCTGCCGCTGCTGGGTACTGGCGCCCGCCAGGTCTGCTTCGGGAGAGGCCAGACCGCATCGCCTCGGGCCGCTGGCTGCCAGAAGGCCCAGCCTCGGGCAGCGCCAAGCCTCGCCTCTCAGATCCGGCCAGGCTCGGCGTGAGAAGTTCACGCCCGGGCCGATCAGAGATTTGGCCCATATGCTTTTTTTTTCCAGATCGCTAATTTGCTATTTATCCGAGGAATTACTGCTTTGCAGAAACCCCTAGAACTCATGCATTTAATAACCATTAATCTGCATCGGATTAAAACAAACTTTATATGTTAAATGCTTAGTTTTTCATCTAGTTTCATAATATGCTGCTTTCATCCATGTTTAAAATGTTTAAAATGTTGTTTGTGTTAATTTGCAAAATGCCATGTTAAAATGATTTATTTCAAAACTAAATAATCAGAATTCGCTTTTTAATAAACTTTATATGTAAATGGGGTAGAATTTTGCCTAGTTTAACATGGTGCACTCATCTTGCATGTTTAACAACTCTAAAATTGTGTTTAGGCAGAACAGTACCGAATCCATAATTTGCATATGGGGATTTTCCGGACTTGTTGGTTGTTGTCTGCCTCATTTAAACTTGCCTAGAGTAGGTAGTTTCATTATGTTTCACCTCTTGCCATGTTTATCAACATTTAATCTTGTTGGGTAGCATAAACAAGATCGAACTAAATAACTTGTTGTAGGTTTTGTCAATATGCACCGCTTGCATATTGAGCTCCTCTTAATTTGTAGGATTGTTGTGCACTTTGCCATGCCATGCCATGCCTCATTAAACCGACATGCATCATATTTGTTCTGCATCATGCCATGTTTATGCGATGGTTGTTTACTATGTTGTTTGCTTCTTTCCGGTTGCCTCTCTCGTTAGCTTCGCTTCGCTCCGAGTTGTGAGGATTCGCTCGACTACGTCCGCTTGTCTTCATGGACTCGTTTCTTCTTGCGGATTTTGTGCAAGATGACCGCCACCGATCTCACTACTATCATTGCTATGCTAGTTGCTTCGTTCTATCGCTATGTCAAGGCTACCTATTACCTGCTTGTCCAGCCATCCCATATTGCCATGAACCTCTAACCTTGACACCATTCCTAGCAAACCGTTGTTTGCTATGGACCGCTTTGCCAGCCCCTCTTATAGTGTTGCTAGTTGTGAAGTTGAAGATTGCTCCATGGTGGATGTGGTTTTGTTGGGATATCACAATATTCTTATATTATTAATGCATCTATATACTTGGTAAGGGTGGAAGGCTCGGCCTTATGCCCGGTGTTTTGTTCCACTCTTGCCACCTAGTTTCCGCCATACCGTGTTATGTTCCCTGATTTTATGCCCCTTAACGCTGTCGGGTGATTTATGGGACCCCTTGACAGCTTCATGAATAAACTTGTCAAAGAAGGCCCAACATTGCCTTTTACCATTTGCTCACCACCACCTACTTTTCCCTTGGGAGTATTAACCCAAGGGTCATCTTTATTATAGCCCCCCGGCCGTTGCTTTCATTCTGCTGGTCCAAACCAGAGCTACTTATGTGCCACCCCTAGGCAACTTGGGGTTTCGCTCATTGCATTTTAGTGTTCATCCGGTCGGGCTCGAGACGAGATAATACGCGGCTACTATCGTGGATGTTTCAAGACGCCGGAGGTCTTGCTGGTCTTGTTTTACCATTGTCGAAATGTCTTGATGTACCGGGATGCCGAGTCTGATCGAGTGTCTCGGGTGAAGGTCTATTCCTTCGATGATCGCGAGAGCTGTCAGAGAACTGGAGAGCCGCGCTCATGTTATGTGGCAGATGGGAATTTGTTAATGTCCGGTTGTAGACAACTTGACACTTGATCTTTAATTAAAACGATTACCGAAAAGTGTGTGAAGGAAATATGCCCTAGAGGCAATAAAAGTTATTATTTATTTCCTTATTTCATGATAAATGTTTATCATTCATGCTAGAATTGTATTAACCGGAAACATGATACATGTGTGAATGCATAGACAAAACAATATGTCACTAGTATGCCTCTACTAGACTAGCTTGTTAATCAAAGATGGTTATGTTTCTAACCATGAACAAAGAGTTGTTATTTGATTAACAAGGTCACATCATTAGTAGAATGATCTGATTGACATGACCCATTCCATTAGCTTAGCACACGATCGCTTAGTATGTTGCTACTGCTTATCCATGACATATACATGTTCCTGTAACTATGAGATTATGCAACTCTGCCATCGGAGGAACACTTTGGTGCTACCAAACGCCACAACGTAATCGGGTGATTATAAAGGAGTACTACAGGTGTCTCCAAAGGCGATGTTGGGTGATGTATTCGAGATTAGGGTTTTACTCCATTGCTCTGAGAGGTATCTTCTGCCCTCGGTAATACACATCATCAAGCCTTGTAAGCACTACAACTAATGAGTTAGTTGAGATGATGTATTACGGAACGAGTAAAGAGACTTGCGGTAACGAGATTGAACTAGGTATTGATACCGACGATCAATCCTGCAAGTAACATACCGATGACAAAGGAACAACGATGTTGTTATGCGGTCCGACCGACAAAGATCTTCAGAGAATATGTAGGAACCAATATGGGCATCCAGGTCCCGCTGTTGGTTATTGACCGGAATAGTTCTAGGTCATGTTACATTGTTCTCGAACCGTAGGGTCCGTGACGCTAAGGTTTCGATGATGCTATTATGAGTTTATGTATTTTGATGTACCAAGGAGTTCGAGTCCCGATGTGATCACGGACATGACGAGGAGTCTCAAATGGTCGAGACATAAAGATTGATATATTGAAGCCTATGTTTGAGTTCGAATGGTTCCAAGTAAACGGAATTTTTTGGAGACCGGAGGTTACGGAACCCCGGAGGTAAATGGGCCTCGATGGGCCTTAGTGGAAAGGAGAAGGGGCCAGCCCTAGGTGGGCGCGCCCTCCTTCCCTAGTCCTACTAGGACAGGAAGGGGCCGCCCCCTCTCTCTTTCCCTCCGGAATCCTAGTCCAACTAGATTGGGGGGAATCTCATCTTAGGGAGAGGACTCCCCTCACCTCTCTGGCCGCCGCCCCTCCCTGCTCCTTTATATACGGGGCAGGGGGCACCTTTGAACACAAGTTGATCGTTAGATCGTTCCTTAGGCGGTGCGGTGCCCCTCCACCATATTCCACCTCGTTATACCGGCTGCTTAGGCGAAGCCCTCGCGCCGGTGAAACATCAAGATCGTCACCACGCCGCCGTAGGTCGACGAACTCTCCCCGACACCGGCTGGATCGAGTACGGGACGCCATCGAGCTGCACGGTGTCAAGAACTCGGGGCCGGAGTAACGCCCGGATCGGTCGGATCGCGAGGAGAACGCACGACTACTTCCTCTACGCTAGATCGCCTCGCTCGGGTCTACAAGGGTATGTGGACAACACTCTCCTCTCTCGTTGCTATCACCATGATCTTGCGAAGCGTAGGGAAAATTTTGAAATTATTACTACGCCCCAACAAAGGGTATCCGAGCCCAGGTTTTATGGTTTGATGTTTTGCACAGTAGAACACAAGTGAGTTGTGGGCTATACAAGTCATACTACCTCAAAGCATGTCATACTTTGTTCGCGGTATTGGAGATGAAGCGCCTGCATCGACATTACGCCAGACGCCACGAGACTGGTTTCACCGCCACGAGCACTCGCGCTTAAAGGTGACTGTGGGTGCCGTCTTCTCACTTTAGTTGAACCGAAAAGTGACTACGCCCGGTCCTTGAGAAGGTTAAACGGAGTCTATTTGACGAAGTATCGCTGTGGTTTTGATGCGTAGGTGAGACCGGTTCTTGCTTAAGCCCGTAGCAGCCACGTAAAATTTGCAACAACAAAGTAGAGGACGCCTAACTTGTTTTTGCAGGCATGTTGTGATGTGATATGGTCAAGACGTGATGCTATATTTTATTGTATGAGATGATCATGTTTTGTAACCGGTTATCGGAATCGCGTGAGCCATATGGTTGTCGCTTATTGTATGCTATGCATCGCTCTGTAATGCTTTACTTTATCACTAAGCTGTAGAGATAGTCGAGAAGCATAAGATTGGCGAGACGACAACGATGCTACGATGGAGATCAAGGTGTCATACGCGGATTTATGGTGATCATGGTGCCGCAAGATGGAGATCATGAAGCCAAGATGATGATGACCATATCATATCACTTATATTGATTTGCATGTGATGTTTATCCTTTATGCATCTTATCTTGCTTTGATCGACGGTAGCATTATAAGATGATCTCTCACTAAATTATCAAGAAGTGTTCCCCGAGTATGCACCGCTGCCAAAGTTCGTCGTGCCTGCATACACCACGTGATGATCGGTGTGATAAGCTCTCACGTCCATCTACAACGGGCAAGCCAGTTTTGCACACGCAGAATACTCGGTTATACTTGACGAGCCTAGCATATGCAGATATGGCCTCTAACACGGAGACCGAAGGTCGAGCGTGAATCATATAGTAGATATGATCAACATAAGATGTTCACCATTGAAAACTACTCCATTTCACGTGATGATCGGTTATGGTTTAGTTGATTTGGATCACGTGATCACTTAGATGACTAGAGAGATGTTTTTCTAGTGGGAGTTCTTAAAATATGATTAATTGAACTTAAATTTATCATGAACTTAGTCCCGTAGTATTTTGCAAATTATGTTGTAGATCAATAGCTCGCGTTGTTGCTTTCATATGTTTGTTTTTGATATGTTCCTAGAGAAAATTGTGTTGAAAATGTTAGTAGCAATGATGATTCATCCGTGATCGGAGGTTTATCCTCATGCGCACGTAAGAATTATGTCCTTAATGCACCGCTAGGTGACAGACCTATCATAGAGCAGTATGCAAACGTTATGAACGTTTGGCTAGCCAATATGATGACTACTAGATAGTTTATGGACCATGCTTAACGGCTTAGAATCGACTTCAAAGATGTTTTGAACATCATGGACCATATGAGATGTTCCAGAATTGAAGTTAATATTTCAAGCAAATACCCGAGTTGAGAGATATGAAGTCTCCAACAAGTTCTATAGCTAAAAGATGGAGGAGAATCGTCAACTAGTGAGCATGTACTCAGATTGTCCGGGTACTCAATCGCTTGAATCAAGTGAGTTAATCTTCCGATAAGATAGTGATTGATAGAATTCTTTCAGTCACCATCACAAGTTAGTAGAACTTCGTGATGAACTATAGTATGCAAGGGATGACGAAAATGATTCTCGAGCTCTTCGCGTTGTTGAAATCGACGAAGGTAGAAATCAAGAAAGAGCATCAAGTGTTGATGGTTGACAAGATCACTAGTTTCAAGAAAAGGGCAAGCAAAAAGAAAGGGGAACTTCAAGTAGATTGACAAGCAAGTTGTCACCCCACGAAGAAACCCAAAGCTGAACCAAAGCTCGAAACCGAGTGCTTACACGCAGGAAATGGTCATGGAAGCGGAACTGCCCTAAATATTTGGTGGATAAGAAGGATGGCAAAGTGAAAAAGGGTATATTTGATATACAGTGTTTTGATGTGTTTACTAGTGTTTATAGCAACCCCGGTATTTGATACTGGTTCGTTGCTAAGAGTAGTAACTCAAACGAGTTGCGTAATAAATGTAAACTAGTTAAGGGTGAAGTGACGATGTGTGTTGAAAGTAGTTTCAAGATTGATATGATCATCATCGCACACCTATATTTTCGATTAGTGTTGAACCTAAATAAATGTTATTTGGTGTTTATGCTGAGCATGAATATGATTTGATCGTGTTTATTGCAAAACGGTTATTCATTTAAGTAAGAGAATAAATGTTATTCTGCTTTACATGAATAAAACCTTATATGGTTACACACCCAATGAAAATGGTTCATTGATCTCGATCAGTAGTGATACACATATTCATAATATTGAAACCAAAAGATGCAAAGTTAATAATGATAGTGCAACTTATTTGTGGCAATCGCCGCTTAGGTCATATTATGTAAAGCGATGAAGAAACTCCATGTCGATGGGATTTTGGAATCACTTGATTATGAATCACTTGATGCTTGCTAACCGGCCTTTGGGCAAGATGACTAAAACTCCGCTTCTCCGAACAATGGAACAAGCTACTGACTTATTGGAAATAATACATACCGATGTATGCATCCAATGAGTGTTGATGCTCGTATAAGTATCGTTATCGACCTTCACAAGATGATTTGAGCAGATATGGGTATATCTACTTGATGAAACATAAGTCTGAAATAGTTGAAATGTTCAAAGAATTTCAGAGTGAAGTGGAAAATCATCGACAAGAAAATAAAGTTTCTACGATCTGATCGGAGATGAATATTTGAGTTACGAGTTTGGTCTTCATTAAAACAATGTGGAATAGTTTCAAATTCATGCCACCGGAACACCACATCATAATGGTGTGTCCGAACGTCATAACCGTATTTTATTGGATATAGTACAATCTATGATGTTTCTACCGATTTACCAATATCTTTTGGGATCATGCATTAGAGATGCCTGCATTCACGTTAAATAGGGCACCATCTAAACTGCTGAGACGACAATATGAACTGTGGTTTAGCAAGAAACCAAAGTTGTCGCTTAAAGTTTGGGCTGCGATGCTATGTGAAAAAGTTTCATCCGATAAGCTCGAACCCAAATCGAGAAGTGTCTTCAGAATACCCAAAGGAAATGGTACACCTTCTATCACAGATCCAAGGCAAAACATTCGCTGTTAATAAATGGATCCTTTCTAGAGAAGGAGTTTCCTCGAAGAAGTGAGGGGAGGAAAGTAGAACTTGATGAGGTAATTGTACCTTCTCCTTATTGAAAGTAGTTCATCACGTAAATCTGTCTCGTGACTACTACACCAATTAGTGAGGAAGCTAATGATGATGATCATGTAAACTCAGATCAAGTTACTACCGAATCTCGAGGTAAACCAGAGTGAGATCCGCACTAAAGTGGTACGGTAATCCTGTTCGAAGTCATGTAACTAGACCATGATGAACCTACGAACTATGAAGAAGCGATGGTGAGCCCAGATTCCCAAAATGGCTTGAGGCCATGAAATCTGAGATGGATCCATGTATGAAAACAAAGTGTGGACTTTGTTGACTTGCCCGAGGTAGGCAAGCAATAGAAAACAAGTGGATCTTCAAGAAGAAGACCGACGCCGACGGTAATGTTATTGTCTATAAAGCTCTACTTTTCGCAAAAGGTTTTCACAAGTTCAAGGGATTGACTACGATGAGACTTTCTCACCAGAGCGATGCTTAAGTCCGCCTAATCATGTTAGCAATTGCCGATTTTATGATTATGAAATTTGGCAAATGGATGTAAAGACCGATTCCTGAATGGATTTCTTGAAGAAGAGTTGTATATGATGCAACCAGAAGGTTTTATCGATCCAAAGGAGCTAACAAAGTGTGCAAGCTCCAATGATCCATTTATGGACTGGTGCAAGCATCTCGAGTTGAATAAACGCTTTGATAGTGTGATCAAAGATTTGGGTTTGCATAAGACTGAGAAGCTCCGATTTACAAGAAAGTGAGTGGGAGCACTACAGCATTTTCGATAAGTATATGTATGACATATTGTGGATCGGAAATAATGTAGAATTATTCTCGAAAGCATAAAGAAGTGTTTGAAAGGAGTTTTTCAAAGAAAGACCTCAGAAGTTACTACATATTGAGCATCAAGATCTATAGAGATAGATCAAGATGCTTGATAAGTTTTTTCAATGAGTACATACCTTGACAAGATTTTGAAGTAATTCAAATGAAACAGTCAAAGAAAGAGTTCTTGCCTGTGTTACAAGGTGTGAAATTGAGTAAGACTCAAAACCGACCACCAGCAGTAAGATAGAAAGAGAATGAAAGTCATTCACTATGCCTTGGCCATAGTTTCTATAAAGTATGCCATGCCAGGTACTGCATCTATTGTATACCCTGCACTGAGTTTCGCAGGAATACAATAGTGATCTAGAGAGATCATCGGACACGTCCAAATTATCCTTAGTGGAATAAGGATATGTTTCTATTATGGAAGTGACAAAAGGTTCGTCAGAAAGGGTTACGCCGATGCAAGTTTTGACACTGATCTGGATGACTCTAAGTCTCGATCTAGATACATATTGAAAGTGGGAGCAATTAGCTAGAGTAGCTTCGCGCAGCATTGTAGACATAAAATTGAATACAACGGATCTGAATTTGAAAGACCCGCTGACTAAAACTCTCACAAGCAAAACATGATCACACCTTAGTACTTTTTGGGTGTTAATCACATAGCATGTGAACTAGATTACTGAATCTAGTAAACCTTGTGTTGGTCACATGGCGATGTGAACTATGGGTGTTAATCACATGATGATGTGAACTATCAATGTTAATCACATGGTGATGTGATCTAGATTATTGACTCTAGTGCAAGTGGGAGATCAAGGAAATATGCCCTAGAGGCAATAATAAAGTTATTATTTATTTCCTTATTTCATGATAAATGTTTATCATTCATGCTAGAATTGTATTAACCAAACATGATACATGTGTGAATGCATAGACAAAACAATATGTCACTAGTATGCCTCTACTAGACTAGCTTGTTAATCAAAGATGGTTATGTTTCCTAACCATGAACAAAGAGTTGTTATTTGATTTAAGGTCACATCATTAGTAGAATGATCTGATTGACATGACCCATTCCATTAGCTTAGCACACGATCGCTTAGTATGTTGCTAATGCTTATCCATGACATATACATGTTCTCAGAATATGAGATATCACAATATCTCTTATATTATTAATGCATCTATATACTTGGTAAAGGGTGGAAGGCTCGGCCTTATGCAGTGTTTTGTTCCACTCTTGCCGCCTAGTTTCCGTCATACCGTGTTATGTTCCCGGATTTTGCGTCCCTAACGCGGTCGGGTGATTTATGGGACCCCTTGACAGTTCGCTTTGAATAAAACTTGTCCAGAAGGCCCAACATTGCCTTTTACCATTTGCCTCACCACCACCTACTTTTCCTTGGGAGTAATTAACCCAAGGGTCATCTTTATTATAGCCCCGGGCGGTGCTTGTCTAGCGTTGGTCCAAACCAGAGCCACTTGCGGTGCCACCCCTAGGCAACTTGGGGTTTAAATCGGTTCCGTCGTAGTGTTCATCCGGTCGTGGCTGAGGCGAGATCTGTGGCTACTATCGGGATGTCGCACGCCGGAGGTCTTCTTGGTCTTGTTTTACCATTGTTGAAATGTCTTGATGTCTGGGATGCCGAGTCGATCGGAGTGTCTCGGGTGAAGGTCTATTCCTTCGATGATCGCGAGAGCTTGTCATGGGCTAAGTTGGGACACCCTGCGGGTATAAACTTTCGAGAGCCGTGCATGGTTATGTGACGGATGGGAATTTGTTAATGTCGGTTGTAGACAACTTGACACTTGATCTTTAATTAAAGCGCATCAACCGAGTGTGTAGCCGTGATGGTCTCTTCTCGTGGAGTCCGGGAAGTGAACACGGTTTCTGTGTTATGTTTGACGTAAGTAGGTGTTCAGGATCACCTCTTGATCATTGCTAGCTTCACGACCGTTCCGCTTGTTTCTCTTCTCGCTCTCATTTGCGTTGGTTAGCCACCATACTTGCTTAGTCGCTCTTTGCAACCTCACCACTTTACCCCTTCCTTTCCCATTAAGCTTTGCTAGTCTTGATACCCATGGTAATGGGATTGTTGAGTCCTCGTGGCTCACGGATACTTCAAAACCAGTTTGCGGTGCCTATGTTACCGAAAGCGGTGGCGCAACCAAGCTCAAGGAGGAGCTTGATGAAGATCTTGCCCTTTGTGTTGTTTCGTTCTAGTTGATCGATAGTGGAGCCCGGTTGGGGTCGATCGGGGACCTTTATCGCATTTGGGGTTCTTCTTTTATTTTGGTTCCGTAGTCGGACCTTGATTGTATCTGGATGATGTAATGCTTTATTCATGTAATTGTGTGAAGTGGCGATTGTAAGCCAACTATGTATCTTTTCCCCTTATGTATTAAATGGGTTGTGTGAAGATTACCTCACTTGCGACATTGCTTTCAATGCGGTTATGCCTCTAAGTCGTGCTTCGACACGTGGGAGATATAGCCACATCGAGGGTGTTACAAGTTGGTATCAGAGCCTTCCCCGACCTTAGGAGCCCCCACTGCTTGATCGTTTTTAGCGGCCGAGTTGTGTCTAGAAAAATATTTTGAGTCATTTAGGATTATATATATCGGAGAGTTTAGGAATTCTTTTTACTCCCAGTCCTTCGACCTTACGGTGAGGTATCTGACGTAGAGTTTTGACTCTTCTCTTCTCAAATTTCACTAAAAAATTTTTTAGGATCACGCTGGTATCTTAGAATCGTTCGATGGTTTTATGATGACAACATTGTCTTGGTTGCCTCTGTCATTTAGGGGTTGTGGCGGTGTCCCGGAGTTGAGCTCCGAGGTGTTGTCGTCATAATTTTATCGTTGCGATTCGAATACCGAGTTTAATCTGCCGACATCGAAAATCTCTTTTATGCGCTTGTTGGTGAGATAACCCCGCTAACCCAATCTTGAGGTGAGTACGGGAGTATTGCCATGACTTGTATAACGGATGCTTTTGAAGGTTGAGGTAGACGATTTCGAAGGTTTCTTGGTTATGTGTTGACGGATGGATACAATTTGGATGTAGGGATTGCTAGTTTGTGTGAGATATATTGCTCCCTGTATCCCCAACACGAGTGCATAACCGAAAATTTGGGAGTTTCATAGGTGGGAATTCAAGTAGCTCTTAGGATATCTTTCCGGCGGATGTATGATATGAAATTGGGGTTCGACGTCTAGTGGTCCGCCTATTCACGGTTGGTTTCTGATGGTCTCGTTGTGTCTTAAAGAGTCCTTGGCTATGCCGACTGGGACACTTCGTATGTCATGTGCCTTGCCTTGTACATGATGGTGCTTGTCTGATTGAGCCGTGTAGGCCCCACCACGAAAACTTCGGACGAAATCTCTATCATATGTTTGTTCCGGCTTATTCTGCAAGTCAATCCTTTGTTTTGTTTTATTTGTGATATTCGAGTTGCTTCAATTCAAATGTTGAATCCATACCTTTCCTAAACGGTGTTCTCATATTGCTATGTGAATACTAATCCTTCTTGATCACTGAGGTTGTCATGTCAACTCTTTTCCTACCGGCGCGCTTCTCTTCAAGGTGATCCCATCATTCTCCCCATCCGCAAGATAATTTTTAAGTTTTCTCAACGGTGTTTGTTTTGTTCATCCCAAGTTGCCTTTGTTTTCCCGCCCTCCCACCCTTTTTTCTTCAAGGACTAAGATTTCTTTACCAAGTATCCTTTTATTTTTGTGAAGTCTCTTCATTCTTTTCAATCAATGTTCTTATCTGGTGATTTCCCATGAAGATGCTCAACAGCTTCAAGTTCATCATCCTTCATTGTTGTTTCTTCTCCGGTGGATCCTATTCAAGCTTTCGATATTCATCATATTCCTCTCCTCATTTCAATGCTTTCTCATGCCGATGCATCTCATTATCATTATACTTCTTGCTATTCATTTATTCTGGAGTGCTCAAGACATCTCGAAGATTCGTGTTGTCCATTCTTAATCCGTTCAAGCTATTTCGAGATTGGTATCTCATTCAAGCCATTTAATTCAACCGGTGCAATATCTCTTTAAATCTTTTCAACGGTGTTTTCTTGTGAGTGGGCCCTAACCCACAGGTCTTTTCCCAGGATCTTACCTGACTCTTCTATTTTCCCAGAGGTATCCTAAATTCTTCTCCAGGTTTGACGTAAGAATGAGTTATCATCAGTCAAATGCTTTTCTCCAAGATCTTTCAAATTCTTTTCATAGTGGGCTCAACCTCTTCGCTTTTGATTCTTCCGGTGTGCCTCAATAATTCTTGGTGGTGTTCCTCGTTGTCATTCTCATCATTTGAAGACCGAAGAAGAGTTTCTCTTTAATCTTGCTCTATTCTCTTCAAGATTCATGGTTCTGGCTTGATGCCATCCTCTCATAATTGTTTTCGATTGTGACAATTCTTTTCTTACCATCCGGAGTATTTCATGAGTTGTTTCCATTTCTTTCCTCCGAAGGCCATCATGTCATAATTCTTCATTCTCAGATTTGAGCTTTCATTCTCCAAATCTTACCAGTGCATCGTTCAAATATCCTCTAATCAGTTCATGTTCTCTTCGTTCTCATGTATCTAAATCCCCTCAAATATCTTCATTCGTTTTCCAATTCTTCCCGGTGAATTGTGCCTTTGCTACTCTCTTTTTCATTTCTTACGGTGGTTCGTTCAAGATTTCACCTCTTTCGTTATCTTTTAATTCATTTGTTGTTCCAATCCTACCGGTGGTTCGTTCAAGACCTTCTCAAGTTTTGTTATATCTCTTTTAATCCTTTCTACGGGAATAAGTAGTATGCCAAATCCGTTGATTGTCATCAATTTAATTGGTGAAGGATAAGCATAACATAATTCTTATTCTTGTTCATCCAAGTGATTAATTTCTTCTTTCCGGGGTTTGTTCATCATATCACATTCTCGGTTCGAGATGCTTCATCTTTTCTTTTTCGGAGTTCAAAGTTTTCTCGGCTATATCATTTCAAAGCTTCATCTTATCATTGCAAGGATTCACCTTGTGTTTTCAACTTCTCTTTCTATCATCCTTTTATTACCGGAGTTCTTCATGGAGGCTCTACATGGTGGTTCCTCTAGGATTCTATTCATTCTTCAATTGTTCTTCAAGTTTTCTCTTGAAGTTATGACCCGCCAAGCTATACTCAAAATTAAACATGGTGCTTAACACATGTTTTGTTTTGTGGAGTTCAAGTATTCTTCATCTTGCATTTCGAAGTGCAATTCTTTCTACCTTATCTTTTGAGGTGGTGGTATGTCACTCTTGACAATTTCCTTCATGTTTCACGATTCACATGTTGTCAAGAACGAGGTATATTAAATCCATCAATCTCTTCGTTGGATTTATCTTGTGTCATGTTTTCACCGAAAGCCTTCCCTAAGGAATGTTGCTATTATGGTGCTTATAAATGACCCAAGTTCTTCATTTGTCCTACCGGTGAAATAAGTTTCTCATCTCCTTATTGATATCAATCCAATCAATTGTTTCCATTAGTGGCCGGTTGTCACCTCATAGTTTTGAGATGTTTTCCATAAGCCCACTACAATCTTATTCTTTTCGTTGTTGGTTTTTCCAACAACTCCGTTCGTTTCTTCTTTGCAAGGATGCTTTCCAAATTCAATTGTGGCAGAAGATGTCATTTTCTTCTCCATTCTTTTATTCCAATGATCTATCTTCTATTATTTCTTCCAGAGGCATTGTGATGTTACTCTCTTCGACCCATCATCTCATTTTGTAAATATCATGTAATTTTTCTTGCTTATCCATTTTACCAGAGTGTTGTGTCATCTCTTCAAGTTCTTTCATCTTATCAAGTTTTGCCTCCCTTCTCAACCGGAGTGCGGTTTGTAATGTTTCTTACCCCTTGTGCCATTCTTTCAATTCCGGAGGCAGTGTGTTGTTGATTTCATCATGTATCCTCTCATCTTGTCAAGTTCATGTTCAATTCCTTCCATTTACAATGGAGTCTTTGCCCAAATTATATCATTCTTCCTCTCTCATCTTGTTTTAACCGGAGTGGTTTCGAATTCTATCTTGTCCATTAAACTCTTGATTCATGTCTTTGCAACCTTCGATTTCTCGTAATGTTCCTTCTTCCTCTTTTCTAACGGATTGTTTGCAACTCGTTCATCTCTGTTGTACTCTTTCTTTTAAATTGCTCAACCTCTCAAGGTTCGTGGTTTCACTTGTTCGTCAAAGAAGCAACTTAGTTTTACCTCTTCTCTTCCTCTTCCGTTTTTCCCTCCGGTGCCATCCTAGATCTCGGGACGAGATCCTCTCATAGTGGTGGAGTGTTGTAACGCCCCGGATACAACTTTCCTTATTCATAACTCCGACTCTTGCCTTTTCCGGAGATGTGATATATTTTTTCCTCCGTGGTTGGGTTTTTGTCTGTTGTTTTGCATTTTGTTTTTGTTATGCATCTCATCTCATCGCATCATTCGCATTGCATCGGCATCGTTTTCACAAAACTTGCATCCATCCCGGTCTCCTCGTTCCGTCCGTTGTCCGTTCTGAGCCCAGACACACTTGCACGCGCCCGCGACACCTCCGAAATATTATTTTATAAGTGGCATAAAAATGTTCTCGGAATGGGTTGCAACTTGTCGTGCGGTCTTATTATAGTGTAGACAGACCGCCTGCCAAGTTTCATCGCATTCGGAGTCCATTTGATAGCCCAACCGTTAAACCTACAACCGCAATATAGTCGGTCTATTGTCGGACGTTTTCGGTCTCCGGAAACCGTGCCGGGCTGCACCTCTCCCCTCTTCTCTCAGACCAGCCCACCTAGTCTGTCCTCCTCCCCTCTTCGCTTTCGGAGTTGTCCGACGCGACCGCACGGCTGAAACCCTCTCGCATAGTGCTTGAACCCCTCACGTCGCTGTCCGAATCATCCGAACCCGACCCGGATAGTCGTTACCGTTGGGTCCGGATCATCCCCTAACGTCTACAAAACGTCTCCGTTTTGTTATTCGGGCTCCCTAACCTATCTTTTTCTCGACCGCCCGATTATAATCGAATGGACCGGATTAGCCCCGAACCTAATCCACCTAATGCATATATACTGTCCAACCCTAGTCCGAGGAGCCATCCCATCCTTTTCCATCTGTCCCATCCGCCGCCACCTTCCTCGTTTTCCTCTCTGCCAGATCCAACCAGCGCCCCGACCATCTTCCTTGGTTTCGCCGCCACCCAACCAGCGCCGAGCCTCCACCTCCCGATCCACCCACCTGCTTCCCTTGGTGTGCGCCACCGCCTGACTCACCGAGAGCCTCTGTCCGGCACCTCCTCCAGCAGTTGGATCAAGCCCGTGCTCCCCTCCATCTCGCCCTCATGGCTCACGACCACCAGGCGCCATCTCGCCGGTCCATCTCGCGCGCCCGATGCTCAAGCTCCTCTGCCCGGGCGTCCCTCGCTCCTCTGCCGCCTCCTGTGTCCTCCCGATCCCGAGCAGCAGCGCCTGCAGGAGCTCCGCCTCCTCTCGCGAGCGCCCAGGCCCGTGCTCCTCCTCCTTCTTCCTTCCCCCCTTTTTTTCTTATCCTTCTCTGATCTCCCTCACCTCGCTACCTCCCTCTCTCTTCCTGTCCAGGAACTGCCGCCGCCGCCCTAGGTCTCGCCGCCGACGCCGGGAACGGGTCCCCGACCACGACCTCCGCCGGATCCGGCCACCTGCGGCCCCGTTCCGGCCTCCCCGCGCCTCCCCATCGCCGTTGACCGCCGTCCTCCGTCGCCGTTGGTCTGGCGCCCGCCGATCTCTCGTTCGGGAGAGGCGGGACCTTGACGCTCTGGGCAGCGTCCCAACGCCAGGAAGGCCCAGCCTCCTCTGCGTAGCCAGGCCAAGCCGGCCTCCTCTGCCTCCCCAGATCCGGGCCAGGCCCGATGTGAGCAGCTCCCTCACGCCCTGGGCCAGATCAGTAGATTTGGCCCATGTACGTTTTTTTTTCCAGATCGGCGAATTTGCTATTTATCCGAGGAATTACTGTTTTGCAGAAAACCCCCTAGAACTCATGCATTTAATAACTAATTAACGGTGCATCGGATTAAAACAAACTTTATATGTTAAATGCTTAGTTTTTCATCTAGTTTCATAATATGCTGCTTTCATCCATGTTTAAAATGTTTAAAATGTTGTTTGTGTTAATTTGCAAAAATGCCATGTTAAAATGATTTATTTCAAAACTAAATAACCGTAACTCCGTTTTTAATAAACTTTATATGTAAATGGGGTAGAATTTTGCCTAGTTTAACATGGTGCACTCATCTTGCATGTTTAACAACTCTAAAATTGTGTTTAGGGCAGAACAGTACCGAATCCATAATTTGCATATGGGGATTTTCCGGACTTGTTGGTTGTTGTTCCGGCCTCATTTAAACTTGCCTAGAGTAGGTAGTTTCGTCATGTTTCACCTCTTGCCATGTTTATCAACATTTAATCTTGTTGGGTAGCATAAACAAGATCGAACTAAATAACTTGTTGTGGTGTTTTGTCAATATGCACCGTTGCATATTGAGCTCCTCTTAATTTGTAGGATTGCTTGTGCACTTTGCCATGCCATGCCATGCCTCATTAAACCGGACATGCATCATATTTGTCTGCGCATCATGCCATGTTTATGCGATGGTTGTTTACTATGTTGTTTGCTTCTTTCCGGGTTGCCTCTCTCGTTAGCTTCGGTTTCGTTCCGGAGTTGTGAGGATTCGTTCGACTACGTCCGTTTGTCTTCTTCATGGACTCGTTCTTCTTCCTTGCGGGATTTCAGGCAAGATGACCGCTACCCTGGATCTCACTACTATCATTGCTATGCTAGTTGCCTCGTTCTATCGCTATGCTGCGCTACCTATTACCTGTTTGTCCAGCCATCCCATATTGCCATGAACCTCTAACCTTTGACACCATTCCTAGCAAACCGTTGTTTGGCTATGTGACCGCTTTGCTCAGCCCCTCTTATAGTGTTGCTAGTTGCAGGTGAAGTTGAAGATTGCTCCATGGTGGACAGGGTTTTTGTTGGGATATCACAATATCTCTTATATTATTAATGCATCTATATACTTGGTAAAGGGTGGAAGGCTCGGCCTTATGCCTGGTGTTTTGTTCCACTCTTGCCGCCCTAGTTTCCGTCATACCGGTGTTATGTTCCCGGATTTTGCGTCCCTAACGCGGTCGGGTGATTTATGGGACCCCTTGACAGTTCGCTTTGAATAAAACTTGTCCAAAGAAGGCCCAACATTGCCTTTTACCATTTGCCTCACCACCACCTACTTTTCCTTGGGAGTAATTAACCCAAGGGTCATCTTTATTATAGCCCCGGGCGATTGCTTGTCTAGCGTTGGTCCAAACCAGAGCCACTTGCGGTGCCACCCTAGGCAACTTGGGGTTTAAATCGGATTGCAGTCGTAGTGTTCATCCGGTCGTGGCTTCGAGGCGAGATCTGTGGCTACTATCGAGGATGTCGGCACCGGGAGGTCTTCTTGGTCTTGTTTTACCATTGTCGAAATGTCTTGATGTACCGGGATGCGAGTCGATCGGAGTGTCTCGGGTGAAGGTCTATTCCTTCGATGATCGCGAGAGCTTGTCATGGGCTAAGTTGGGACACCCCTGCAGGGTATAAACTTTCGAGAGCCGTGCCCGCGGTTATGTGGCAGATGGGAATTTGTTAATGTCCGGTTGTAGACAACTTGACACTTGATCTTTAATTAAAACGCATCAACCGAGTGTGTGAAGGAAATATGCCCTAGAGGCAATAATAAAGTTATTATTTATTTCCTTATTTCATGATAAATGTTTATCATTCATGCTAGAATTGTATTAACCGGAAACATGATACATGTGTGAATGCATAGACAAAACAATATGTCACTAGTATGCCTCTACTAGACTAGCTTGTTAATCAAAGATGGTTATGTTTCCGACCATGAACAAAGAGTTGTTATTTGATTAACAAGGTCACATCATTAGTAGAATGATCGATTGACATGACCCATTCCATTAGCTTAGCACACGATCGTTTAGTATGTTGCTCTTGCTTTTATCCATGACATATACATGTTCCTGTAACTATGAGATTATGCAACTCCGTTTACGGAGGAACACTTTGGTGCTACCAAACGTCACAACGTGGCGGGTGATTATAAAGGAGTACTACAGTGTCTCCAAAGGCGGATGTTGGGTTGATGTATTTCGATATTAGGTTTTGTCACTCCGATTGTCGGAGAGGTATCTCTGGGCCCTCTCGGTAATACACATCATCAAGCCTTGCAAGCACTACAACTAATGAGTTAGTTGTGAGATGATGTATTACGGAACGAGTAAAGAGACTTGCGTAACGAGATTGAACTAGGTATTGGATACCGACGATCGAATCTCGGGCAAGTAACATACCGATGACAAAGGAACAACGATGTTGTTATGCGGTCTGACCGACAAAGATCTTCGTAGAATATGTAGGAACCAATATGGGCATCAGGTCCGCTGTTGGTTATTGACCGTGAATAGTTCTAGGTCATGTCTACATTGTTCTCGAACCGTAGGGTCCATGCACGCTTAAGGTTTCGATGGCGGTTATTATGAGTTTATGTATTTTGATGTACCAAGGAGTTCGAGTCCGGATGTGATCACGGACATGACGAGGAGTCTCGAAATGGTCGAGACATAAAGATTGATATATTGGAAGCCTATGTTTGGAGTTCGAATGGTTCCGGGCAAACGGAATTCTGGGAGTCTTAGGAGGTTACTGGAACCCCGGGAGGTAAATGGGCCTCGATGGGCCTTAGTGGAAAGGAGAAGGGCCAGCCCTAGGTGGGCGCGCCTCCCTCCTTCCCTAGTCCTACTAGGACTAGGAGAAGGGCCGCCCCCTCTCTCTTTTCCCTCCTCAGGAATCCTAGTCCAACTAGGATTGGGGAATCCTACTCCCGGAGGGAGTAGGACTCCTGGCGCACCTCCTCTTGGCCGGCCCCCTCCCCCTGCTCCTTTATATCTGAGGCGGGGGCACCTTGGAACACACAAGTTGATCGTTAGATCGTTCCTTAGCCGTGTCGGTGCCCCCTCCACCATATTCCACCTCGGTTATACTGTCGCGAAGCTTAGGCGAAGCCTGCGCGCCGTGAAACATCAAGATCGTCACCACGCCGTCGTCTTGTGGAACTCTCCCTCGACACTCGGCTGGATCGAGTCGAGGGCGTCATCGAGCTGTCGTGTGTCAAGAACTGGGGCGTCGATGTAACGCCGGGATCGGTCGGATCGCGAGGAGAACGTCGACTACTTCCTCTACGTTGTGATCGCTTCGCCGGGTCTACAAGGGTATGTGGACAACACTCTCCCTCTCGTTGCTATGCATCACCATGATCTTGCGTGTGCGTAGGAAAATTTTGAAATTACTCGTTCCCCAACAAAGGTATCGAGCCTAGGTTTTTATGGTTTGATGTTTTGCACGAGTAGAACACAAGTGAGTTGTGGGCGATACAAGTCATACTACCTACCAGATGTCATACTTTGGTTCAGCGGTATTGTGAGATGAAGCGGCCCGGACCGACATTACGCGTGCGCTTCGCGAGACTGGTTTCACCGCCACGAGCACTCGTTGCTTAAAGATGACCGGTGGGTGCTGTCTCTCTCACTTTAGTTGAACCGAGTGTGACTACGGGTCCTTGAGAAGGTTAAACGGAGTCTATTTGACGAAGTATCGTTGTGGTTTTGATCGTGAGGTGAGGCGGTTCTTGCTTAAGCCCGTAGCAGCCACGTAAAATTTGCAACAACAAAGTAGAGGACGTCTAACTTGTTTTTGCGGGGCATGTTGTGATGTGATATGGTCAAGGCGTGATGCTATATTTTATTGTATGAGATGATCATGTTTTGTAACCGGTTATCGGCAATGGCGAGGAGCCATATGGTTGTCGCTTTATTGTATGCTATGCATCGCTTCTGTAATGCTTTACTTTATCACTAAGCGGTAGAGATAGTCGTAGAAGCATAAGATTGGCGAGGCGACAACGATGCTACGATGGAGATCAAGGTGTCGCGCGGTGGCGATGGTGATCATGGTGGTGCCGCAAGATGGAGATCATGAAGCCCAAGATGATGATGACCATATCATATCACTTATATTGATTTGCATGTGATGTTTATCCTTTTATGCATCTTATCTTGCTTTGATTGACGGTAGCATTATAAGATGATCTCTCACTAAATTATCAAGAAGTGTTCTCCCGAGTATGCACCGTTGCCAAAGTTAAATCGTGCCCGGACACCACGTGATGATCGGGTGTGATAAGCTCTCGTCCATCTACAACGGTGCAAGCCAGTTTTGCACACGCAGAATACTCGGGTTATACTTGACGAGCCTAGCATATGCGGATATGGCCTCGGAACACGGAGACCGAAAGGTCGGCGTGAATCATATAGTAGATATGATCAACATAAGATGTTCACCATTGAAAACTACTCCATTTCACGTGATGATCGGTTATGGTTTAGTTGATTTGGATCACGTGATCACTTAGATGACTAGAGATGTTTTTCTAAGTGGGAGTTCTTTAGTAATATGATTAATTGAACTTAAATTTATCATGAACTTAGTCTGGTAGTATTTTGCAAATTATGTTGTAGATCAATAGCTCGCGTTGTTGCTTTCATATGTTTGTTTTTGATATGTTCCTAGAAAATTGTGTTGAAAAATGTTAGTAGCAATGATGCGGATTCGATCCGTGATCGGAGGTTTATCCTCATTGCTTGCACGTAAGAATTATGTCCTTAATGCACCGCTAGGTGATGGACCTATTGCGGAGGCGGATGCAAGCGTTATGAGCGTTTGGCTAGCTCAATATGATGACTACTAGATAGTTTAAGTGGACCATGCTTAATGGCTTAGAATCGGGACTTCAAAGATGTTTTGAACATCATGGACCATATGAGATGTTCGAGAATTGAAGTTAATATTTCAAGCAAATACCCGAGTTGAGAGATATGAAAGTCTCCAACAAGTTCTATAGCTAAAAGATGGAGGAGAATCGCTCAACTAGTGAGCATGTACTCAGATTATGCAGGTACTTCAATCGCTTGAATCAAGTGGGAGTTAATCTTCCAGATAAGATAGTGATTGATAGAATTCTCTAGTCACCATCACCAAGTTAGTAGAACTTCGTGATGAACTATAGTATGCAAGGGATGACGAAAATGATTCCCGAGCTCTTCGTGTTGTTGAAATCGACGAAGGTAGAAATCAAGAAAGAGCATCAAGTGTTGATGGTTGACAAGATCACTAGTTTCAAGAAAAGGGCAAAGGAAAGAAAGGGAACTTCAAGTAGATTGACAAGCAAGTTGTCACTCCCACGAAGAAACCCAAAGCTGAACCAAAGCACAAACCGAGTGCTTACCTTCGCAAAGGAAATGGTCCTTTGAAGCGAATCGCCCTAAATATTTGGTGGATAAGAAGGATGGCAAAGTGAAAAAGGGTATATTTGATATACAGTGTTTTATGTGTGCTTTACTAGTGTTTATAGCAACCCCTCGGTATTTGGTACTGGTTCGGTTGCTAAGAGTAGTAACTCAAACGGAGTTGCGTAATAAATGTAAACTAGTTAAGGGTGAAGTGACGATGTGTGTTGAAAGTAGTTTCAAGATTGATATGATCATCATCGCACACTCCCTATACTTTCGGGATTAGTGTTGAACCTAAATAAATGTTATTTGGTGTTTGCGTTGAGCATGAATATGATTTGATCGTGTTTATTGCAAAACGGTTATTCATTTAAGTAAGAGAATAAACTGTTATTCTGTTTACATGAATAAAACCTTATATGGTTACACACCCAATGAAAATGGTTCATTGGATCTCGATCGTAGTGATACACATATTCATAATATTGAAACCAAAAGATGCAAAGTTAATAATGATAGTGCAACTTATTTGTGTACTTGCCGTTTAGGTCATATTGGTGTAAAGCGCATGAAGAAACTCCATCTTGATGGGATTTTGGAATCACTTGATTATGAATCACTTGATGCTTGCGAACCGTGCCTTTTGGGCAAGATGACTAAAACTCCGTTCTCGGAACAATGGAACAAGCTCTTGACTTATTGGAAATAATACATACCGATGTATGCGATCCAATGAGTGTTGATGCTCGTGGCAAGTATCGTTATTTTCGACCTTCACAAGATGATTTGAGCAGATATGGGTATATCTACTTGATGAAACATAAGTGCGAAATAGTTGAAATGTTCAAAGAATTTCAGAGTGAAGTGGAAAATCATCGTGACAAGAAAATAAAGTTTCTGCGATCGATCGTGGAGATGAATATTTGAGTTCTGAGTTTGGTCTTCAATTAAAACAACGTGGAATAGTTTCACAAATTCATGCCACCGGAACACCACATCATAATGGTGTGTCCGAGCGTCATAACCGTACTTTATTGGATATAGTACAATCTATGATGTTTCTTACCGATTTACCAATATCGTTTTGGGATCATGCATTAGAGACAGCTGCATTCACGTTAAATAGGGCACCATCTAAATCCGTTGAGGCGACACTATATGAACTGTGGTTTAGCAAGAAACCAAAGTTGTCGTTTCTTAAAGTTTGGGGCTGCGATGCTTATGTGAAAAAGTTTCATCTGATAAGCTCGAACCCAAATCGAGAAGTGCGTCTTCATAGAATACCCAAAGGAAATTGTGGGTACACCTTCTATCACAGATCCAAGGCAAAACATTCGTTGCTAATAAATGGATCCTTTCTAGAGAAGGAGTTTCTCTCGAAAGAAGTGAGTGGGAGGAAAGTAGAACTTGATGAGGTAATTGTACCTTCTCCTTATTGGAAAGTAGTTCATCACGAAATCTGTTCCTGTGACTACTACACCAATTAGTGAGGAAGCTAATGATGATGATCATGTAACTTCAGATCAAGTTACTACCGAATCTCGTAGGTAAACCAGAGTGAGATCCGCACCAAAGTGGTACGGTAATCCTGTTCTGGAAGTCATGTAACTAGACCATGATGAACCTACGAACTATGAAGAAGCGATGGTGAGCCCAGATTCCGCAAAATGGCTTGAGGCCATGAAATCTGAGATGGGATCCATGTATGAAAACAAAGTGTGGACTTTGGTTGACTTGCCCGAGGGTAGGCAAGCAATAGAAAACAAGTGGATCTTCAAGAAGAAGACCGACGGCGACGTAATGTTACTTGTCTATAAAGCTCGACTTGTGCAAAAGGTTTTCGACAAGTTCAAGGGATTGACTACGATGAGACCTTCTCACCCGTGGCGATGCTTAAGTCCGCCTCGAATCATGTTAGCAATTGCGCATTTTATGATTATGAAATTTGGCAAATGGATGTAAAGACGCATTCTGAATGGATTTACGGAAGAAGAGTTGTATATGATGCAACGGAAGGTTTTATCGATCCAAAGGAGCTAACAAAGTGTGCAAGCTCCAATGATCCATTTATGGACTGGTGCAAGCATCTCGGAGTTGGAATAAACGCTTTGATAGTGTGATCAAAGCATTTGGGTTTATCTGAGACTTTTGGAGAAGCCTGTATTTACAAGAAAGTGAGTGGGAGCACTACAGCATTTCTGATAAGCATATGTATGACATAATGTGGATCGGAAATAATGTAGAATTATTCTGCAAAGCATAAAGAAGTGTTTGAAAGGAGTTTTTCAAAGAAAGACCTCGGTAAAGCTACTTACATATTGAGCATCAAGATCTATAGAGATAGATCAAGATGCTTGATAAGTTTTTTCAATGAGTACATACCTTGACAAGATTTTGAAGTAATTCAAAATGAAACAGTCAAAGAAAGAGTTCTTGCCTGTGTTACAAGGTGTGAAATTGAGTAAGACTCAAAAACCCGACCACGGCAGAAGATAGAAAGAGAATGAAAGTCATTCACTATGCCTTGGCCATAGTTTCTGTAAAGTATGCCATCTTGTGTACTGATCTATTGTATACCCTGCCTTTGAGTTTAGCAAGGAATACAATAGTGATCTAGGAGTAGATCATCGACAGCGGTCAAAATTATCCTTAGTGGAATAAGGATATGTTTCTCGATTATGGAAGTGACAAAAGGTTAAATAAGTAAAGGGTTACGTCGATGCAAGTTTTGACACCGATCGGATGACTCTAAGTCTCGATCTAGATACATATTGAAAGTGGGAGCAATTAGCTAGAGTAGCTTCGCGAGCATTGTAGACATAGAAAAATTGCAAAATACATAACGGATCTGAATTTGAAAGACCCGTTGACTAAAACTCTCTCACAAGCAAAACATGATCACACCTTAGTACTCTTTGGGTGTTAATCACATAGCGATGTGAACTAGATTACTGAATCTAGTAAACCCTTTGGGTGTTGGTCACATGGCGATGTGAACTATGGGTGTTAATCACATGATGATGTGAACTATCAATGTTAATCACATGGTGATGTGATCTAGATTATTGACTCTAGTGCAAGTGGGAGATCAAGGAAATATGCCCTAGAGGCAATAATAAAGTTATTATTTATTTCCTTATTTCATGATAAATGTTTATCATTCATGCTAGAATTGTATTAACCGGAAACATGATACATGTGTGAATGCATAGACAAAACAATATGTCACTAGTATGCCTCTACTAGACTAGCTTGTTAATCAAAGATGGTTATGTTTCCTGACCATGAACAAAGAGTTGTTATTTGATTAACAAGGTCACATCATTAGTAGAATGATCTGATTGACATGACCCATTCCATTAGCTTAGCACACGATCGTTTAGTATGTTGCTACTGCTTTTATCCATGACATATACATGTTCCTGTAACTATGAGATTATGCAACTCCGTTTACGGAGGAACACTTTGGTGCTACCAAGCGTCACAACGTAATCGGGTGATTATAAAGGAGTACTACAGTGTCTCCAAAGGCGAGATGTTGGGTTGGCGTATTTCGATATTAGGTTTTGTCACTCCGATTGTCTGGAGAGGTATCTCTGGGCCCTCTCGGTAATACACATCATGAAGCCTTGCAAGCACTACAACTAATGAGTTAGTTGTGAGATGATGTATTCGGAACGAGTAAAGAGACTTGCGGTAACGAGATTGAACTAGGTATTGGATACCGACGATCGAATCTCGGGCAAGTAACATACCGATGACAAAGGGAACAACGTATGTTGTTATGCGGTCGACCGACAAAGATCTTCGTAGAATATGTAGGAACCAATATGGGCATCCAGGTCCGCTGTTGGTTATTGACCGTGAATAGTTCTAGGTCATGTCTACATTGTTCTCGAACCGTAGGGTCCGCACGCTTAAGGTTTCGATGGCGGTTATTATGAGTTTATGTATTTTGATGTACCAAGGAGTTCGAGTCCCGGATGTGATCACGGACATGATGAGGAGTCTCGAAATGGTCGAGACATAAAGATTGATATATTGGAAGCCTATGTTTGGAGTTGGAATGGTTCCGGCGAAATTCTGGAATTTATCGAGTACCGGAGGTTACCGAACCCCGGAGGTAAATGGGCCTCGATGGGCCTTAGTGGAAAGGAGAAGGGGCCAGCCCTAGGTGGGCGCGCGCCCCCCTTCCCTAGTCCTACTAGGACTAGGAGAAGGGCCGCCCCCTCTCTCTCTTTCCCCCTCCCGAATCCTAGTCCAACTAGGATTGGGGGAATCCTACTCCCTGAGGAGTAGGACTCCTGGCGCACCTCCTCTTGGCCATGGCCCCTCCCCCCTTGCTCCTTTATATACGGGGGCAGGGGGGCACCTTGGAACACACAAGTTGATCGTTAGATCGTTCCTTAGCCGTGTCGGTGCCCCCTCCACCATATTCCACCTCGGTTATACTGTCATGAAGCGAAACCTGCGCCGTGAAACATCAAGATCGTCCCACGCCGTCGTCTTGTGGAACTCTCCTCGACACTCGGCTGGATCGAGTCGAGGGACGTCATCGAGCTGTCGTGTGTCAAGAACTCGGGGCGTCGGATAACGGCGCCGGATCGGTCGGATCGCGAGGAGAACGTCGACTACTTCCTCTACGTTGTGATCGCTTCGCTTCGGGTCTACAAGGGTATGTGGACAACACTCTCCCCTCTCGTTGCTATGCATCACCATGATCTTGCGTGTGCGTAGGAAATTTTTTGAAATTACTACGTTCCCCAACAGTGTGTAGCCGTGATGGTCTCTTCTCGGCGGAGTCCGGGAAGTGAACACGGTTTCTGTGTTATGTTTGACGTAAGTAGGTGTTCAGGATCACCTCTTGATCATTGCTAGCTTCACGACCGTTCCGCTTGTTTCTCTTCTCGCTCTCATTTGCGTTGGTTAGCCACCATACTTGCTTAGTCGCTGCTGCAACCTCACCACTTTACCCCTTCCTTTCCCATTAAGCTTTGCTAGTCTTGATACCCATGGTAATGGGATTGTTGAGTCCTCGTGGCTCACGGATACTTCAAAACCAGTTTGCGGTGCCTATGTTACCCGGCGGTGGCGCAACCAAGCTCAAGGAGGAGCTTGATGAAGATCTTGCCCTTTGTGTTGTTTCGTTCTAGTTGATCGATGAGTGGAGCCCGGTTGGGGTCGATCGGGGACCTTTATGCATTTGGGGTTCTTCTTTTATTTTGGTTCCGTAGTCGGACCTTGATTGTATCTGGATGATGTAATGCTTTATTCATGTAATTGTGTGAAGTGGCGATTGTAAGCCAACTATGTATCTTTTCCCCTTATGTATTAAATGGGTTGTGTGAAGATTACCTCACTTGCGACATTGCTTTCAATGCGGTTATGCCTCTAAGTCGTGCTTCGACACGTGGGAGATATAGCCGCATCGAGGGCGTTACAGCGGCGCCCCCCTTTCCTTCTCCTCCCCTCTCTCCTTCCCCCTTTCCCCATCCGGTAAAAGGAAGGGGGGCAAATCTGAAGGAAATATGCCCTAGAGGCAATAATAAAGTTATTATTTATTTCCTTATTTCATGATAAATGTTTATTATTCATGCTAGAATTGTATTAACCGGAAACATAATACATGTGTGAATACATAGACAAACATAATGTCACTAGTATGCCTCTACTTGACTAGCTCGTTTATCAGAGATGGTTATGTTTCCTAGCCATGGACAAAAGAATTGTCATTTGATTAACGAGATCACATCATTAGGAGAATGATGTGATTGACTTGACCCATTCCGTTAGCTTAGCACTTGATCGTTTAGTATGTTGTTATTGCTTTCTTCATGACTTATACATGTTCCTGTAACTATGAGATTATGCAACTCCGTTTACGGAGGAACACTTTGGGTACTACCAAAAGTCACAACGTAATCGGGTGATTATAAAGGAGTACTACAGGTGTCTCCGAAGGTACATGTTGAGTTGGCGTATTTGAGATTAGGTTTTGTCACTCCGATTGTCGGAGAGGTATCTCTGGGCCCTCTCGTAATGCACATCATTATAAGCCTTGCAAGCAATGTGACCAATGAGTTGGTTACGGATGATGCATTCTGAGCGAGTAAAGAGACTTGCGGTGGCGAGATTGAACTAGGTATTGGATACCGACGATCGAATCTCGGGCAAGTAACATACCGATGACAAAGGGAACAACGTATGTTGTTATGCGGTTTGACCGATAAAGGTCTTCGTAGAATATGTAGGAACCAATATGGGCATCCAGGTCCCGCTATTGGTTATTGACCGAGAATAGTTCTAGGTCATGTCTACATAGTTCTCGAACCCGTAGGGTCCGCACGCTTAAGGTTTCGATGACAGCTATATTATGAGTTTATGAGTTTTGATGTACCGAAGGAGTTCGGAGTTCCGGATGAGATCGGGGACATGACGAGGAGTCTCGAAATGGTCGAGACGTAAAGATCGATATATTGGACGACTATATTCGGAGTTCGGAAGGTTCCGAGTGATTGGGTATTTTTGAGTCTTAGGGAGTTACGGGAATACGGGGAAGAGTATTGGGCCTTAATGGGCTTTAGTGGGAAGGAGCCAGGAGGAGGCACGCGCCCCTCCCAAGCCCAGTCCGAATTGTACAAAGGGTTTGGGCGCGGCCCCTCTTCCTTCCTTCTCCACTTCCCTTCTTTCCCCCTTGACCTAGTTGGACTAGGAAAGAAGGAATCCTACTCCGGTGGGAGTAGGACTCCTTGGCGCCCTCCTCCTAGGGCGGCCTCCTCCTCCCTCCCTCCTTTATATACGAGGCAGGGGGCACCCCATAGACACACAAGTTGATCATCGTGATCGTTCCTTAGCCGTGTGCGTACCCCCTCCACGATATTACACCTCGGTCATATTGTAGCGGTGCTTAGGCGAAGCCTGCGACAGAGAACATCAAGATCGTCACCACGCCGTCGTCTTGTGGAACTCCTCCCGTACCTCTGCTGGATCGGAGATCGGGGTGCGTCATCGAGCTGTCGCGTGTGTCAAGAACTCGGAGGTGCCGAGTAACGGTGCTTGGATCGGTTGGACCGGGAGGACGTCGACTACTTCCTCTCGTTGCGTCAGCGCTTCGCTTGGTCTACGAGTGCGTGAGACAACACTCTCCCCTCGTTGCTATATCATCACCATGATCTTGCGTGTGCGTAGGAAATTTTTGAAATTACTCGTTCCCCAACAATGGCATCGGAGCCCGGGTTTTATGCGTTGATGTTATATGCACGAGTAGAACACAAGTGAGTTGTGGACGATATAAGTCATCTTGCCTACCATCATGTCATACTTTGGTTCAGCGGTATTGTTGGATGAAGCGGCCGGACCGACATTACGCGACGCTTACGCGAGATGGTTCTACCGCCATGCTTTGCACACGGTGGTCTGGCGGTGTCGGTTTCTCAACTTTAGTTGAACTAAGTATGGCTCGCCCGTCCTTGCGAAGGTTAAAACGGAGTCTATTTGACAAAATATCGTTATGGTTTTGATGCGTAGGTGAGAACGGTTCTTGCTAAGCCCGTAGCAGCCACGTAAAATTTGCAACAACAAAGTAGAGGACGTCTAACTTGTTTTTGCAGGGCATGTTGTGATGTGATATGGTCAAGACGTGATGAGATATAAGTTGTTGTATGAGATGATCATGTTTTGTTGAAGTCATCGGTAACTGGCAGAAGCTCTATGGTAGTCTCTTTGTTGCATAAGATGCAAGTGCCAAATAATTGCTTTACTTTATCGCTATGCGATAGCAATAGTTGCAAGAGCAATAGTTGGCGAGACGACCATGTGACGACACATTGATATAGATCAAGATGATGAAGATCATGGTGTCGTGCCGGTGACGATAAAGATCATGACAGTACTTTGGAGATGGAGATCAAAGGCACAAGATGATCATGGCCATATCATGTCACATATTTTGATTGCATATGATGTTTATCTGTTATACATCTTATTCTTGCTTTGATTGATGGTAGCTTTTTAAGATGATCTCTCACTAATTATCAAGAAGTGTTCTCCCTGAGTATGCACCATTGCGAAAGTTCTTCGTGCTGAGACACCACGTGATGATCGGGTGTGATAGGCTCTACGTTCAAATACAACGGGTGCAAAACAGTTGCACATGCGGAATACTCAGGTTAAACTTGACAAGCCTAGCATATACAGATATGGCCTCGGAACACGGAGACCGAAGGTCGGCGTGAATCATATAGTAGATATGATCAACATAGTGATGTTCACCATTGAAACTACTCCATCTCACGTGATGATCGGACATGGTTTAGTTGATTTGGATCACATGATCACTTAGAGGATTAGAGGATGTCTATCTAAGTGGGAGTTCTTAAGTAATATGATTAATTGAACTTTAATTTATCATGAACTTAGTCTGATAGTATTTTGCAAATTATGTTGTAGATCAATAGCTCGCGTTGTTGCTTTCATATGTTTATTTTGATATGTTCCTAGAGAAAAATGTATTGAAAGATGTTAGTAGCAATGATGCGGATTGGATCCGTGATCTGAGGTTTATCCTCATTGCTGCAGAGAAGAATTATGTCCTTGATGCACCGCTAGGTGACAGACCTATTGCAGGAGCGGATCACGAGCGTTATGAATGTTTGGCTAGCTCAATATGATGACTACTTGATAGTTTGTGCACCATGCTTTATGACTTAGAATCGGGACTTCAAAGATGTTTTGAACATCATGGACCATATGAGATGTTCGAGAATTGAAGTTAATATTTCAAGCAAATACCGAGTTGAGAGATATGAAGTCTCCAACAAGTTCTATAGCTAAAAGATGGAGGAGAATCGCTCAACTAGTGAGCATGTGCCCAGATTGTCTGGGTACCACAATCGCTTGAATCAAGTGGGAGTTAATCTTCCAGATAAGATAGTGATTGACAGAATTCTCTAGTCACCATCACTAAGTTACTAGAACTTCATGATGAACTATAGTATGCAAGGGATGACGAAAACGATTCCCGAGCTCTTCGTGATGTTGAAATCGACGAAGGTAGAAATCAAGAAAGAGCATCAAGTGTTGATGATTGACAAGACCACTAGCTTCAAGAGAAGGGCAGAGGGAAAGAAAGGGAACTTCAAGTGGAAAGACAAGCAAGTTGTCACTTTGCTGAAGAAGCCCAAACTGGACCATAGCACAGGCCGAGTGTTTACACTGCAAAGGAAATGGTCCTTTGAAGCGGAAATGCCACAATATTTGGTGGATAAGAAGGATGGCAAAGTGAACAAGGGTATATTTGATATCTGATTATTGATGTGTGCCTTACTAGTGTTTATAGTAGCCCAGTATTTGATACTTGTTCGGTTGCTAAGATTAGTAACTCGAAATAGGAGTTCTGAGAATAAATAGAGACTAGTTGAAGGAAAGTAACGATGAGTGTTGGAAGTAGTTCCAAGATTGATATGATC
>JAHHZJ010001767.1:0-27571 GCA_021437245.1 Aegilops speltoides | reverse complement strand
GTTGTCACAGAAGAGTTTGATCGCCCCGACGCATTGGGTATGACTCCAGGTCGGTGATGAACTCCTTCACCCAAATTGCTTCATGCGGCCCCCGAGGCTGCCATGTACTCCGCTTCACACGAATCCCGCCACGACGCTTCGCTGAACCGCACCACCATCGCTTCCACCATTCAACATATACACGATCCGGTTTGTGACTTAGAGTCATCCAGATCCGAGTCGGTTAGCGCCGACGTAGCCTTTACGACGAGCCTTCGCTCTCCATAAACGAGAAACATGTCCTTTGTCCTTTCGTACTTCAGATATTCTTGACCCGTTCCAAGGTTCCTTGCCGGATTACTTTGGTATCTTGCAACCAAACTTACGGCAAGGTTTACATCGGTCCTGCACAAAGATGGCATACATAATAGATCCTATGGTGAAGCATAGGGATGACACTCATCTCTTCTTTATTTTTGGGTCGTGATCGAGCTGAGCTGCCACACCTTGTAACATAGGCAAGAACCCTTCTTGACTCGATCCATTTTGAACCTCTTCAAAATTTTATCAAGGTATGTGCTTTGTAAAGACCTATGAGGCGCCCTCGATCTATCCCTATAGATCTTGATGCCTAATATATAAGCAGCTTCTCCAAGGTCCTTCATTGAAAAACACTTGTTCAAGTAGGCCTTAATGTGCCTAAGTTTTGTATCATTTCCCATCAAGAGTATGTCATCTACATATAATAGGAGAAATGCTACAGAGCTCCCACTCACTTTCTTGTAAACGCAGCTCTCCATAAGTCTAGAAACCCAAACGCTTTGATCATCTCATTAAAGCGAATGTTCCAACTCCGAGATGCTTGCACCACCATAAATGGATCATTGAGCTTGCATACTTTGTTAGCGCCTCGAGGATCGACAAAACCTTCCGCTGCATCATATACAGCTCTTCCTTAAGATGTCCGTAAGGAATGCCGTTTGACGCCCATCCGCCATATCTCATAATCATAGTATGCGCAATTGCTAACATGATTCGGACGGACTTAAGCTTCGCCACGGAGAGAATGTCTCGTCAGAGTCAATCCCTTGAACTTGTCGATAACCCTTAGCGACAAGTCGAGCTTATAAATGGTGACATTTCCATCCGCCCGCCTTCTTCTTAAAAATCCATTTATTTTCTATCGCCCGATCATCGGGCAAGTCTGCCAAAGTCCATACTTTGTTTTCATACATGGATTCTATCTCGGATTTCATGGCCTCAAGCCATTTGTTGGAACTGGTCCGCCATCGCTTCTTCATAGTTCAAGGTTCATTGTTGTTAGCAACATGATTTCCATGACAGGTTGCGCATTCACTCAAAGCGGAACGTGTCCTTGTGGACCTTCGGTTCAGAGTAACTTGATCCAAGTATCTTGATCATCATCAATGATTTCTTCGGTGTGGCATTACAGAACGGTTTCTGCCGCACCACTTTCCCGCTCGAGAGGTAGTACTTCATCGAAGTTCTACTTTCCTCCCACTTACTTCTTTCGAGAAAACTCTTTCTAGAAAGCATCCGTTTGGCAACAAAGACTTTGCCTTGGATCTTAAGTAGAAGGTATACCCGACGCTTCTTAGGGTATCCTATGAATACGATTTTCCGACTTGGGTTCGAGGTTGAAGTTTTTGACATAAGCATCGGATCCCCAAACTTTCGTAAACGATACTTAGGTTTCTTCCCAAACCATAATTCATACGTGTCGCCTCAACGGATTTAGACGAGCCCTATTTAAAGTGAATGTAGCTGTCTCTAGAGCGATCCCCAAAATGACAAGGAAATCGGTAAGAGACATCATAGACCGCACCATATCCAATAGAGTGCGACACGACGCTCGACACACCGCTTTACCGAGGTGTTCCAGCGGCGTGAGTTGTGAAACGATTCCACATTTTCTTAAGTGTGTGCCAAATTGTGACTTAAATATTCTCCTCCACGATCCGATCAGAGGAACTTTATCTTTCGGTCACGTTGATTCTCCACCTCACCAAATTCCTTGAACTTTTCAAAGGTCTCGATTTGTGTTTCATTAAGTAGACATACCCATATCTACTCAAGTCGCCGGAGAGTGAGAACATAACGATATCCTCCGCGAGCCTCAACGCCATTGGACCGCATACATCGGTATGTATGATTTCCAACAAGTTGGTTGCTCGCCCATTGTTCCGAGAACGGAGTCTTGGTCATTTTGCCTAAGAGGCATGGTTCGCATGTGTCAAACGATTCATAATCAAGAGACTCTAAAAGTCCATCAAGATGGAGTTTCTTCATGCGCTTTGACACCAATGTGACTAAGGCGCAGCCACAAGTATGGGGACTATCGTTATCAACTTTACATCTTTTGGCATCCACACTATGAACATGTGTAATATTACGCCGAGATTCATTAAGAATAAACCATTGACCATCGGAGCATGACCATAAAACATATCTCTCATATAAATCGAACAACCATTATTCTCGGACTTAATGAGTAGCCATCTCAGATCAAACGAGATCCGATACAATGTTCATGCTCAAACTTGGCACTAAATAACAATTATTGAGGTTTAAAACTAATCCCAGAGGTAAATGTAGAGGCAGCGGTCGACGGCGATCACATCGACTCGAACCATTCCCGACGCCAAGATCGCCACCTCGCCCTTCGCCCCGCTTATTCCGCAGCCCCCGTGAGTTACAAATATGAGCAACGCACCGTATCAAATACCCGTGAGTTACTACAGTAATCGGTAAGGTACACATCAATTACATGTATATCAAATATACCTTTGGTGTTGCCTTCTTATCCGCTAAGTATTTGGGGCAGTCCGCTTCCAAAGGACCTTCCTTGCAATAAAAGCACTACCTCGTGCTTGGGTCCATTCTTTGACTTCTTCCCGAACAGATTTCGGCGCTGCAACATCCTTGCCCCTTCTTGAAGTTCTTCTTACCCTTGCCTTTCTTGAACTTAGTGGTCTTATTGACCATCAACACTTGATGTTCCTTTTGATTTCAGCCTCCCGACCAAGATCGAGAACACTTCAGAATGGTCTTTACCATCCCTCGCATGTTGTAGTTCATCACAAGCTCTTGTAGCTTGGTGGGAGCGATCGAGGATTCACAATGACCGCCTCATCTGGGAGGTTTATGTTCACCGGTCATACGTTCAGCAACCCTGCAATCTTCGTGATGTGCTCACCGACGTAACTGTTTCCTCCATCTTACAATCAGAGAACTTGTCGAGACATCATATCTCTCGACCGGCATGAGCTTGGAAAACTAGTTTCAGCTCTTCAACATCTCATATGCTCCGTGATGCTCAAAACGCTTTTGGAGCCCCGGTTCTAAGTCAGAGAGCATGCCGCATCGAACGAGGGAGTAATCATCGAACGAGTCCGCCAGACGCTCAAATCGCTTTGCGGGAGAATAGGGTCACCTAACGGTGCTTCTAGGACATATGCTTTGGCAGCTATGAGGATGATCTCGTGTTCGGACCAATCAGATAGTTGCGCCATCATCTTTCAAATTGGTTTTCTAGGAACGCTGAAGTTCATGTTGACATTAGCGCTGGCCATTGATCTACAAGACATATTTGCAAAGGTTTTAGACTAAGTTCATGATAATAAAGTTCTTAATCAAAATTAGAACTCCCACTTAGATTAGACATCCCTCCAGTCATCTATGTTACACGATCCGAGTCGACTAGCCCGTGTCCGATCATCACGGAGACGGACTAGTCATCATCGGTGAACATCTTCATGTTGATCGATCTTTCATACGACTCGTGTTCGACCTTTCGTCTCCGTGTTCCGAGGCCATGTCCGCACATGCTAGGCTCGCTGTTAACCCTAAGTGTTTTTACTGTAAACTGTCTTTACACCCGCTATGTGAACGTAAGGATCCATCACACCCATCATCACGGGTGCTTAGAAACGATTTAACCGTAGCAACGGTGCACGCTAGGGGAGAACACTTCTTGAAATTTTATAAGGGATCATCTTATTTACTACCGTCAGTCCTAAGTAAACAAGATGTAAAAACATAATAAACATCACATGCAATTATATATAGTTGTGACATGATATGGCCAATATCATCAAGCTCCATCGATCTCCATCTTCGGCTCCATGATCACCTTGTCACCGGCTTGACACCATGATCTCCATCATCATGATCTCCATCATCGTGTCTTCATGAAGTTGTCGCAACGAATTCACTTTTGAGCATCCGATCTTCCAAAGAAATAAAGCAACTAGCATCAACTACAAGGAGTAATCAACACTACTAGCAACCCATAGGTACCAACTGAGGTTTTGAGGCAAAGATTGAATACAAGAGAAGAACTAGGGTTTGAGAGGAGATGGTGCTGGTAAAGATGTTGATGAAGATCACCCCCCCATGAGAGGATCATTGGTGATGATTGAAAGAACATGCGTGCCCCCATGTTTGGTTTTGGTAATTGATGACAATCTCTATGGACTAATGGTTGCCTTGAGTTATATTTGAAGGGTTTGTCCATAGGCTTTTCTTGAGTCCATTTGTTGGTTTCAAGGAGAGTTTGTGATGACCACCGTATAAAGGAATTATCCAAAGATTGGTCATGTGAGTGTTGAGCCTATTGCAAGCATGTCTTGAAGAAGAAGATTGTGTGATCATTCATGTCCATCTTCAAGACATCATCCAAATGAAGAGTGTTGAAAGATTCAACACACAAAGCGCAGATGTACTGAGGGATCAAGTGATCCCATGGTATGGTAAGCATTGTCCATTACGCTTTGTGTGCTAACCCATGGTCTTCGTGGAGAGTTCTTTGTGGGGTTAGGTTGTGTGCAAGTTCAAGTGATGCATCACGAAGAGATCAAGTGCTTGAAGCTTGCCATCCATTGTGGTGACAATGGACTTGTGAAGATGAGCGAAGAGTGTCTCACCCATAGTGGAGTATGGGGAGCAATCAACTAGTCTTCATCGAGCCAACGTAATCAAGAAAGGTGGTCCATCTTGAGGAGGAGTAGATCGCATCATCTAGCTCAAGTGGATTTGTGCAAGGCAAAGGTTTGCCCTTGATAGGTTTTTCATTTTACCGTCTCATAGTAGTTGTGGGAGACAAGTTATAGGATCGATCATTGCATTACTATCAAGGGGGCTCTCGATGAGTTGCTTGATCGATCGCTCAGAGAGCTCAAACCATTGCATCCTTGCATCATCTTTATTGGTTCTTGTTTGGTTCTTTTCCTTGTGAGATTTGGAGCTTTTGGTCATTTTCATGACAAGCTCGAGTTCATCAAAACGGAGTTTACATGCATCTTCTATGATGTTTTCGATGTTGGAGGCTCTCATTGCTCTCTCTGCTGGAGGTTTCTCTCCTCTCTTGTTTTGATGCTACTGCCTCCTCTATTCAACAAGCTTGAGTTTGCTCAATCGGAGCTCATTTTGGTGGGTTATAGTTCTCGTTTTAGTGTTTCTCCGTTGTCTTCTCTGCAAAATGAAGGACCTAGTGTTGCCGATTTGGGGCATGCGGTATCTTCTCCGAGCGGTAGTACGCAAGAGCTCATGGCAGTAGTACTGCGGGAGCGCGGTAGTGCGCCTCCGCCAGCGCAATGCTTGAAGTAGTAGGGCGGATGTAATTTTTACATCCGCGCTTCATGTAGTACCGCGCCACGCGCCGTAGTACCGTGGCTCGCCAGCTTAGCAGATGAGCGGATGTAGGGCGGATGTAATTTTTACATCCGCGCCTCACGCTGTAGTGCCGCTTCATGTGCGTAGTACCGCGCCGAGTTTTGCGCAGTCCTCCTCAAGTAGAAGTAGGAAGTAATTTTTACGCCCATGCCATCTCGCGCTTAGTGTTTCGCTTACCAGAGTATCAGGGCGCCATGTAGTACCCGCCCGCGGTTCTATCGCCGCCGCTTCTGCAACAGCCTTCATCTGCCAGAGTGCACATGCGGTACCGCAACCGCAGCGGTAGTACCTGCCAACTGGCGTAGTACCGCAGCTCCCCATGTAGTACCGCCGCAAGGGCTGAGTGAGGGATACGGTTGGATTTTCTACCCACCTATAAAGGGTCTTCTTCCCATTGGGACTTAACTTTGAGCTCGTTTTTCCCCATTGTTCACCTTCTCCAGCTTGCTAACTCTCAATCCCTCCATGGATTCTTGGTTTTTGAGGGAAAAGAGAGGAGATCTAGATCCATGTTTCCACCAATCACTTTCTCCTCTTAGTGAGGGGAACCCCTTGATCTAGATCTTGGAGTTCTTCGTGTTCTTCCTTCGTTCTTCCTCTCATTTTCCTCCCTAGCATTAGTTGCTTTGGTGGGATTTGGGAGAGAAGGACTTGGGCACTGGTGCCCTTGCCATTGCATTTGGTGCATCGGTTTGAGTTCTCCATGATACGTGGAAGTTACAAGTTGAGAAGCTTATTACTCTTGGGTGCTTGGTGCCCTTGAGCTTGTTTATCTTGGGTGCTTGGGACCCCTAGTCATTTGGTGGTGTTCGAGCTCAATCATTGTGGTGTAAAGCTTCGGGGTCTCCAATTAGGTTGTGGAGATTGCCCGAGCATTTTGATCGGTACTGTGACCGCCCCAAGGGTTGCCGAAGTGCAACTAATCCCTGTGGTTTTGGTAATTAATAACATATATATCATTGAACTAATCATTTCTTGAGAATATTTCGAAAGTTCATGATATGGGTATGGCAATGACTAATGATGTGGACCCCAAAATGCTAAGGAAAACATTGGCAAAAGCTCAAGACTCCATTTTTGGTTTAGTGATCCAAGATCACATTGAGTCCATAGGAAAGCCAATACTATTAAAAGGTGAGGTTATGATGATGATCCTCTCAAGTGCTTAGTGATTTATCTCTCAAACAATCAGCAATCTTTCATTCCAACATAAACTCATAAGTAATCTCGGTCCCACCGATTCCAAACTCACCACACCGAGATGAACCACCTACCATATAGCCAAACCCTAGAATCTCGGATTTTCCGATTCCAAACTCGTCATTCGAATTGGTGTTGCCAACCTCAGAACCTTCAGACTCAAATCGGTGTCACCGAGATGAGAAAGTCGGTCCCACCGAGATTGGCAAACCCTAGACTTTGGAAGAATCGGACTAACCGAGATTGTATTTTCGGTCCCACGAAAATCCCAACGCTCACAAGATTTGAACTTTCGGTCCGACCGAGTTGTCAACTTCGGTCCGACCGAGATTGGTCAAATGTGTAACGGTTGATTTTGTGTGGAGGCTATAAATACCCTCCGCCTCCTCTTCATTCGTGGAGAGAGCCATCGAAAGAACTACCACTCCTACCTTACATTTCGAGAAGAAACTACCTACCCTTGTGTTGAGATCTGTTGCTCCACTCCAACCATATGAAACTTGATTTCTAGCCTTCCTGTTGCTTTCCACTCAATCCCTTCCACCACAGCCAAACAGTGAGGAAAGTTGAGTGTTGGGGAGATTATCATTTGAAGCACAAGAGCAAGGAGTTCATCATCACCAACCCCATCTATTACCTTTTGGAGGTGGTGCCTCCTAGATTGGTTAGGTGTCACTTGGGAGCCCACATGATGTGGAGTTGAACCAAGGAGTTGTAGGGCAAGGAGATCGCTTACTTCGTGAAGATCTACCCAGTAAGGCTAGTCCTCCGTGGGCGTAAGCCATGATGGCATAGACAAGGTTGCTTCTTCGTGGACCCTTCGGGTGGAGCCTCCGTGGACTCACAAGAGCCGTGTACCCTCCGTGGGTTGAAGTCTCCATCAACGTGGATTGACGATAGCACCACCTATCGGAACCACGAAAAATCTCCGTGTTCCATTATGCTTTGCTTTCTCCTCCTCTCATTTACTATACGTGCAATTTACTTTCCGCCATAACTCTAGAATTGCATGTGTAGGGTGATACTTGACTTGGTTGTCATTGTAAACTTGCTAAGAAACTACTCCAATCAAAAGGCAAAATTTTAAGTTGTCAAGTAGTCTAATCACCCCCTCTAGACATACTCCGATCCTACAAGTGGTATCGAGCTTTGGTCTCCATTGATTGGCTTCCATTGCATTGACTCAATAGGCACCGCCGATGTTTAGGGCTCGATCCGGGCATACTCCGTGTTGAATCACAACAGAGATCGGTCATTGCCTACTCTAGCAGGACTACTCCTCGTCATTGACCACTCCTCAAACACAACCTATTTCGTGCCGCTCGATGGCTAGACATGTGTTCAATCATATAATGGAGGAATGGTGGTATAAGATAAGTATTTCAATGCAAGGATGATGCCGTGTGTAGGTTGGCTTCTCCTCTTATCGAAATGCACCGCAGCTATTGGGATGCTTGAGCGTCCACATGTCTAGAATCCATTTATAGGTTCTACAAGGCTGTAGCGTGATTTTGCCCGAGTACTTGAGAGAGCCAAACTCAGAGATACAACTCTGGTTGTTATCAATGCCGTTAGGGATTTTCGAGGATGCTTGGTAGCATAAACAGTATGCAATGTGAGGAGGAACCGTCCTTCCGCTTGGCATGGAAGTATAGCCATGTGAAACCTTGCATCACATACTTTAGGCCGTGGCTTCACAAGATCTCTGATTTGACACTATTTCTTCGACATGGCCCTCTAACAATAACATCAATGTGCTTCATCGTTGTTCCGTGCTCGCAAGGCTTGCGTAAGGCAACCGCCTCGAGGTCAATGTTGAGATCAATGGCCATCACTACAACAAAGGATACTACCTAGGGATGCCCACCAGTATCTATCCTCAATGGACTATCAAGACAATTTTCAACCCTAGTAGAGAGAAGAGGTAGAGATTTGCCCAAGCACAAGAGAGTGCTAGAAAGGTGTGGAGCGTGCTTTGTTCTTCAATCTCGATGGGGCATCGCTCGATCCGCTAGAATTTGGAGCACCAGGAAATTGTGGGAGGTGATGATCGCCAGTGATCATGCACAACGTGATCGCCGAGGATGAGCATGAGGATGAAATCTTCGATCAAAGGTTTTAATTTCTGGTGAAAAATGTTGTGCATGAGCATGGAGTAGCGAACGTCAAGACAGCCATCCATTTCAATCATCAAATGCGTGATCGAAAACTCACATTCAACAACAAGATGATTTGGTTGAGCATATGTGGGCTCACCTTGGCTACAAGTAGACATATCAACTTTTTCTTTCAAATGTATTTGTGACAATTTAAATTTTATTTGGTTTGTAAACTATGACATTTTATTTGGTTATGAAACTATGATATTTGTATTTGGTTGAATCATGTGAACTTTGAACAATATTTTGATATGTATGCAAATGTGCAAAATATGCCTCACACACAAAAATGCGCTTGTCCATCTGCGGCTCATCACGCTGATCCAAGCGACAAAAGGCGACAAAATTCATGTCCGCTCTCACGACGCCGATGGAGTTGTCTTATACTTATTAAAAGGAACTAGCAGAATATCTGCTGGCTAATGGCGGATCGCAGGCCGATCATCACAAAATAAGTCCACCAATTAGAATGAAAACAGGTCAAAACAGTGAAAGTGGTAGCAGCTTGCTCAAGTTGAGTCAAATAAAAGGAGAAGAGTTCTTATCATTTATGCCACTAGTTGTATCTCACTACTCGCTGCAATTAGAAGTTTCCACTACTCAAAAATGCCATCAATCCGTGAGATGTGAGCTCAAAATGCCATTATATATCTAAAAATGCCATCGTCCCATTAGATGTTTGCTCAAAATGCCATTAGACATTGTTATTTTCACGTCAAACCCATCGACCATGTTATATGACAAAATAAGCTAGATCCACATGTCGTTCCTCTATCTCACAATGATAAGTGTGACCCCACTTGTGAGGAGTAAGTTTAATAATTTTACAGAAAATAAGAACGATGTTGGTATCAAGTGGGCCCCACGCTTTATTGTAGTGAGAGAGAGAGCGGCATGTTGGTCCATAGGTATTTATGTCATTATAACATGGCAAAAGAGATTTGAGATCACAATAATGGTGTCCAGTGGCATTTTGAGCATGTGTCTAACGGCGATGTCATTATTGAGTAGTTGAAAATCATAATGGCAAAACGAGTAGTGAGACACAACTGTGGCATAAATGATAAAACCCCAAAAAGGAAGGGTTGAAAAAAAAATGTTAAATAGGGTAAATCATGTCACAAACTTGAAACTTAGGGCATCCTTATTTTGATCTTACACAAATATATTTTCTCTCCCATTTAGCCCCGGGTTTTAGACACACATACAATTATATCTGGCTCATTAATGGCTTTTATACCTATTAATGTTTCAGTAAGGGTACATTAGATCAAAATGCTAACATATTAGTTAATGTTTTATTTTGTAGTTCAAAGTCAAACTCACACCGGTAGGCATGGGCTTTCCTGACCGGTCTTAAAAAGCGACCCCAAAACCCGAGCTTGATCCGACGACTGCATGAAATAATAAAAGTGCACTTTTCTATTAAATAATCTTACTCAATCATTTCGGGCATATAAACATTATATTATAACAACATATCTAATAAAACCCCAATTTTGAATTGTTTTAGGCTTTCAGCTTTTAATTTTGGCCAATTTTGGAGCCGAGTCCTAATCAATGCTTTGGCTTTGCCACGGGGGGGTGGGTGGTGCAGGGCAATTGGTTCTACTTGCACGGTCATCCATGCACATTCAAAATGTCCAAAAAATCCAAAAATTTAGTGCATTGACACAACATCGATGTATGTTGTGACAAAATTCCAAATCAAAATTTGAAACATAGCTTGAGATACAAAATAACAAATTTGACACTGAATAGTACATAACACAAGTTGGGCTTTTTGGCCCATTAGCACATTGATGTCAAATTTGTTATTTTGTATCTTAAGTGTTTCACTTTTGATTCAAAATTTTGTGATAATATACATCATTGTTGTGTCAATGCACTAATTTTTCTCGGATTTTTTGAACATTTTAAATTTCAACGGGTCCTGCACCGTAGCACCAATTGCCCCGTGCACCAGACACGCTCTCAAAGTTGAGCATGCCTAGGTTTACCCACCGTGAAAAGCTAGTTTCAAGAATACGATCTCGTGTCTCATTAGACGGAATATGCAAAACAAGGGTTTCGCTTATAGAACTTGACCAAACATCTCATGATGTGCATGACAAAACTGATTTGCAAGGAATCTGCCAAAGAAATTCATGTATATTATGCTCATTATATATTTGATTCAAAAATTGTAATTAATTTCACTATTATACTTAGGTAGCACGGTGACCGTCGTACAATGTGCGGATACTATCATATTAACCGTGTCAAACGTGTTAAGTATTTATTTCCATAGTACATGGCTATTTTTCCCTCCCATTTATCCCTGCATTTTAGACATGGATGCAATTACTTCCTTGTTTGCAAAGTGTATATACCAGCCTTTTCTAGCCCATTGATGGCTTTTATACCTATTTAAAAGACACCATAACAGGAGGAGTAATACAGCAGGTATGAGCCGTTCATCCAAAATCAATGGCACACATATCATTTAGGAAGGCTTTCAATACTTTGGCATGGGTATTATTTACTCCTCCTCCAGGCTACGCTGTAAAGACGTTCGTATAGACCCATACTGTACCATAAATACGTATATACCGTTTGCCCAAAAAAATTGCAGCGTTGAGCAAAAGGCGCCGAGGCGAGGTAGCAGCACGGCCAGCACCAGCAGCACCACCACCACCAACCTGCGGCAGGAGCAGGACCGCGGGCGGGAGAGAGCTTTCTATTCCATTCGTCCCCCTCCTCTCCTGTCGAAAGCAAAGCAGAAGCAGGACGCGCGCACAGTGAGCTGAGGCTGAGCAAGCGAGGCTGTGGGCGCGGCGGCAAAGAAAACCCAACAAAACCCAAAAGCGACCGATCGATCCCGGCAGCCCGGCTCCCTCAAAGGCCTTCCGTCCGAGCACCCGCTGCCCTCCCTTGCCGCTCGCTCGCTCCTTGACGCTTGCGGTGAGCCTCTTCCCCTCCGATCTCCCCTTTCGCTTTCCCTGTTGCATATCACCCGTTTCACAGTGCATTGCGAAAGAAAAGAGAGCGGGGTGGTGGTAGTGCTGTCTCTCTGCTGTGGGTACTTGAGGAGGCACGCCGGGCCGCCTCGTCCTCGCTCGCTCCTCGGGGTGTGGTGCAGCGCAGTTCACGGCGGCCATTGGAGAGGAGGACAAGACACCTGCAAGCAAGCAAGCTAGCTAGCTTGCAAGGTCACCGCCCTCTCGCCCGAGGTTAATCGCCACGCCCTCCTCCGTCTTTCTACCACTCCCAACACAAGCACGCACGCACGCACACGGCACACGCGCGGGCATCGGAGGGAGACACTCCTCCCAGCCGGGTCGACAGGGAGACACGGGCATGCGCGCGCGCACTTGCGTCGCGTGGCCGCATCTTGGCTGCACTCTCCCCGAGCAGAGCAGGGCAGAGCACTTGTTGTTGGCGGCGAGCAGTTCTTGGGGCTGGCTCCGTCCGCTGCTGGGGGGGCGTAGCCCGTCTTTTTTCTCGGGGAGGTGGGTCTGCCTCCGCCCGTCGCACTGTTCCTCTTTCTCCGGTCACGGCCCGCCCTAATCCGCCCGCTTTCCGTTTGTTCTTGCGCGCTTGGGCTGGGTTGGGTACTACCCTGTTTTGTTTTGTTGCCATCCCCGTGGCTTCGCTATAAATCTCGACGCTCTCCTCCACATGCTCCTCGTGGTCGTCACATTGCGGCTGCAAATCCTGTGGGCTCAACGGGTTTTAATCAACCAAATTCCGTTATCCTCCCTCTTGCCGCGTAGTATATATAATTAGCAGGAGTATCTCTTCGTCCCGGCACAAGGCTGCGAGATCTTGTTACAAGATTCCTCCCCGCAAGCGCAAGCACGAGCGCAGACCGCGAGCAAGTGGTCGCCGGTCCGGTCTCCGTTGCCTCCCCATTTGCGTTAGAAAAAGATGCGCGGTGTCGATCGACTCGTTAAAAAATCTTGGCTAACTCTGTTTTTCCCGTTGTTTCTGCAGAGATTTGTAGGGTCTGGGAGGAGGAATGTGGACGCGTTGTTTGGTAGCGCGCGCGTCGTTGGCGTTGGACACAAGATCCTGCCTGCGTGATTCGTTCTTTCTTTCTCGGTTTACCGGTGCTGTAGCGAGGGAAGGGAATTTATTGCGGAAGATCTCAATCCACCAGGATCAAGAAGGACGGACAGGCGGATTAAGAAATAGATAGCGGCAGGGAGGAGGAGGAGGTGGGCTGTGTCAGCTTTGTGCTTTGTGGGTGTCCGTCCCTCCCCGCCATTGTTTACTCCCCTGAGGCGCTTGTGCTCCTCGCCGCAGCACCAGCCCGCATAAGTAGGGGTGGGGTGGAGTGTGCCTCCTCAAGGACCGATCCTGCTGCTGCTATTGTTTCCGTTGTACGAGCGCCGGGCCGGGCACGTTGCCATATTCCCATCTCCTCCCGCTGCCCCCCCTCCCCCCCCACCGGCCTACCCAAGTTGCTTCTGTTCCTTGTACTTGCTGTTTCTTTGCCCTCTGGTCTGGAGCCGTTGCTGTTCCTTCCGCCCGTGGACAAGTAGCATGGGCTAGCACACAAGTCGTCTTCTTCTTCCTCCTCCTGCAGTGGTGGTCTGCTCTGTGTGAGAGCATTGTTGGCCTGGGGGAGTGGGAGGCTGCAGGGTGGTGTGCTGCCTACTTGTTCGTGCTTTGAACCTCTGTTTCTGTCAAGATGAAGTTCATGAAGCTTGGATCGAATCCGGACACCTTTCAGGACGACGGGAGCGAAGTCAGGTGAGTGGCTCATTCATCCCTCCCCTTGCATGTTCATTCACCTTGTTCATGCGCATTGTTTCTGTTTGCTTGCTTTGCTACCTTTGGATAAGCATACAACTATATATCTCACTGCTTATTGGTTTTAGGTATTATTAATACATGATCCCAACAGGAACCGGTTTTTGCGTCAGTTCTCTTCATTTCTGCATCTCTGAAAGTTCTGATATAGAGGGACCGGATCATAATAAAATGCTAATAACGGACAAACCAGCATAAACAACTAGAGTCTCTTATTGTGTTCTGTATGTGAGTATTATATTTCCCCAACTTCTCAGATCCTTAAGGGTCAAAGTTCAAACTGTGGGACTACCACTTTTTTGCATCCTCTCATTGTCAAATGTCTTATGGGTAATATACCCTATCTTATCCAGGATACGTGCATATTTTGTTCCTGGGATCCACACAAGTACCTTTAGCATGATTTCTTTTTCCGGGGAGCCTTTTGTATGATGTTAACTGCTCCAAGTTTAATGTCGTCTACTTCAGCCTTGGTTAGAGGGATGACTGTGATTTGTCGGGTCTTTCTAAAGAACTAATGATATAGCTGTATGATTGAAAAGATCCTAAAGATTACCGTACTCTTGGATATCCAAGTGCTTAAAAGGATTCAGAGTTGAGAACTTGGAAGTGATTTTAAAATGGTGCTTCATTTGAAGTTTCTGACGAACTTTCCAGTTATATTTGAAATGCTAAACATTAGTTTGTACTGTATTACATAGTTTCCTTCCTTCCATTTATAGGCGCTTTTTTTAAGGTTAACTTTGACCAAATATTAGAGCAATAATATATGACATGCAACTTACACAAAGCACACCGCTAAATTCGTATGAAAGAAGATTTCAATGATATAATTTTCACATTGTGCATGTCATGTACTATTAATCTTGTCAATAGTCAAAGACGGTCTTAAAAACGATTAGGCCCTATATAGATGGAAGGAGGAGTAAGTTCATTTTTTTTACAAATTATTTAATTGGATACTGCTTTTGAGCTATTTTTTTCTTTATTTTTAGATTCTAATGTACGAGGTTATTTCGTGTGACATTCATGATTTTCATTTCATGCATTCCCCATCTCTTTTAAATGGTTTCATGCTAAATAGACAAATCTGTTATCCACTCATAGCGACAACAATAAAAATCCTGTATCCATTTGGATACATATTTGAATAAAATACCTGTCTTGTCCTTCCAAGATATCAAATGACTACCCAATAAAAAGATATAAAATGATCGCAGTTGCTTGTTCTTTTTTTTATTTTCTTATGAGAATTGTTTGTTTTGCAGAATTGTGGAAACTGAATTGGTGAGCGATATCACTGTTCGTCTAGGGAACACAAAGTTTTACCTTCACAAGGTAAACAATTCAGTCCTCTTCATTTACTTTTTTGCTGTACACTGCTTTCATAAGATCTATGTTAGTAATAATTAGTCGTGCTTCAGAAGAACATGCCTCGTGTCTTTTTTTTTGCTTTTGGTTACCAACTTATTCTCCTATCTCCATGCCGAAAACCCTTGTAACGTGTTCCTTTTATCACATATTATTAGCTCTCGTGGTTTCACTCAAGTTAGTCTATTAGTTTATGGTATGGAATTCACACAATCATTGTTCCATTGCAGAGATGACATTATTATATGTTTTTCTTTTTTTATCAAATGTACTATTATATTTTCTAACGGAATGTGAAGTTATATTTTCCTGATTTTTACATCACCCATCCATGCAGTTTCCACTTCTATCCAAGTGTGCTCGCTTTCAAAAGTTGATCCCAACTACTGGTGATGAAAATATTGATATCCACATCCATGACATTCCTGGGGCCCAAAGGCTTTTGAGATATGTGCCAAGTTCTGCTATGGCATGGTTGTCACACTCAATGCGCATAATGTCGTTTGCTCGCTGGCCATGGAGTACTTGGAGATGAATGAAACTGTCGACAAGGGTAATCTGATCTACAAGATTGATGTCTTCCTCAGCTCAAGCATATTCAGGAGTTGGAAAGATTCTATTATTGTCCTTGGGACAACAAAGGCTCATTTACCATGGTCAGAGGATCTTAAGCTGGTTAGCCACTGCATTGACTCCATTGCTTCAAAAGCCTCTGTTGACACCTCCAAGGTTGAATGGTCATATACGACAATCGCAAGAAGCTCTCAACTGAGAATGACCTTGATATGCAATGGAATGGAGTCAAGAAGCAGCCGTCCGTGCCAAAGGATTGTGGGTTGAGGATCTCACAGATCTCGACATTGATTCCTACAAGCAAGTCATATCAGCAATCAAAACAATGGGTATGGTGCCCAAGGATGCTGTTGGTGAGGCAATCAAAGCCTACACATACAAGAAGCTCCCTCATTAAGCAAGGTTTCAATGATCCATGGTGATGGAAAGGTCCGAGGATGCTAGTTACCATCACATGCTTGTTGCCATCAGAGAAAGGCTCAGTCTCATGCAGCTTCCTGCTAAAGCTACTGAGGGCAACCAATCTGCTTAAATGTGGAGAGAGGAAAGAGCTGGTGAAGAGAATTGGACGGCAGCTGGATGAAGCATCCGTGTCAGATCTTCTTATTCCTACAGTCGATGGGGAGACAACTGGTTATGACATTGACATGATCCTTAGTATCGTCAAGAGTATGTGAGGCAAGATTGCAAAATGCTCAGAAACATAATGCTGAGGTGAACGGTCACGCAAGCACCTAGTGCATCTATGATCACAGTAGCAAAAGTTGTTGATGGTTATCTCACCGAGGTTGCAAAGGACCCCAATACCCCTGTTTTGAAGTTCATCAATCTTGCTGAGGCAATTTCAGGCAATTCAAGGCCTTTCCATGATGGGATATATCGCGCCATCGACATGTATATGAAGGTACTCTTACAACTCATCATCTGCATGTACATTGCATACTAAATCACTTTCTTGTGCGTTCTTGCAAATATATTCCTAATGTATTTGAATTGTTGCTGTTTTTGTTTTGGTTTATGAAATTTTTGCATTCATTTCTTTCTTCGCAACCAATATCTATATATATAGATGCATATAGATTTCTTATTCCTTATGGTTCTATATTTGTTTGATAAATGCTTTACATTATCTTCTCTGAAATTTTGAGCAGGAGCACCCAAGCCTAAGCAAGAGCGACAAGAAGAAGCTTTGCTGCCTCATGGACTGCAAGAAGTTGTCGCCAGAAGCATGCGCTCACGCCGTCAGAACGAGCGCCTCCCTCTGAGAACCGTGGTTCAGGTGCTGTACCACGAGCAGACAAGGGCATCCGGCAGCGACGGTCCGAGCTGACAGCATCTGGTCGGCTCCTACGAGAGCTCAAGGTCAGGCGCCACAACCAACACTGAAGACGAGGATGGAGTCATAGCGGTGGAAGACCTCAGCCTTTCATCAAAGACCACGAAGCTGGAGAAATGCCACAGCGCCGAGAAGAGCCACGGCAGCAGCAAGAGCACCACCAACGGCAAGGCTAAGGGCGGCGCGACGTCAAGAAGGTCCTGGGGAAGATGTTGTCGAGCAAAGCGCTGACCGGGAGCGCAGCTCGGACTCGTCGGACAGCGCCATCTTGCAGAGCCAGGACCATCCCAAGAGGACTCCATCCAGGAGCACCAAGCCATCGGCTGCTGCCTAGCCTCCTGCATCTCATCAAAAGAGTGGTGCTGGGGTTTTAGCTGCTGCCTCTTTATGAATGTTGCATAGAAGCAAGAACTAATGTTTTTACAAGTCTGTAGGGATGTTATAATGTCAGGTCTGCTTTAGGGGATCTTGTTATTTAGCATGTAGGCTTTGCCATGAAACCTGTGAGACCTTTGGTGTTACTGTGAGGTTTTATGCCATTCACTCCTGGTAGTTATAATGAGGCCTACTGTGTTGGAACCATAAGTTTTTTGGTCACTGCAGCGACGTTATTTTAGATCACTACCAGGTTGAACAAGGTTTACCCTTGGTTCGGACTTCGGACGATGATATCTTGAGCTAAGAATTGCAGATTAGCAGGTTTTGGTTAGACCAAAATGAAGGATCAGTAAGGTACTGAAATCTAACCGAACTCAGCGAAGCATCGGCAACAAGCATCACACTAAGAAATTGCTAGGGTTGTCAAACGTAACAAAAATGTGGTATCACAAACGCAAAGGACTAGCATGCAAATTTCTAACAAAAAATTGGACAATTTCTTGATTAAGAGTGAATTCCACTTTTTACCCTGTAGTTGTACATTTGTGGCACATATTACCCCATTCAGTGGAAGTTCTATCGAAATATCAGATTCGAGACTTTAACACGGTTTTATCCTAGTTTTCAATTTGTTTTAGATATGATCGATATGTTGCATCAATGATTCATAAAAATATGTAAATATCGGAGGGCATCACCGATTTATCATGTCCAGCACTTCTTTTTCTATCTGTTTCAAAAATGGTATACTAGACGAATTTCACTTAACGGAGTAATTAGTATCACAAATGCATATATAAGGGTAAAATATGGAATTCACTCCTTGATTAATCGTGACAACACCATGGTTCGTCTCGTATGATGTTTTCTTTAAGAAAGACACCCAAAAGACATCTCGGTTGTTGATGAAGATCGCCTCCCAAAGATGAGAGGGTTGTTGTGATGACGATGACATGGTTTCCTCCCGAGGAGAACCCCCGCTGAATCGCTCCGCCGAGGGAAAAGTGCTTCTCCAAGTTCACGAGATAGCGGGCGTCATTCCGAAAGTCCCCCTTTAATTATTTTTCTAGGTCAAATGATATATATACAGAAGATAGGCACCGAGGTGGGCCGAGGAGCACAACTCATCAGGCGTGCCAGGGGCCATACCGTGTCTTGTGCTCAAGGGTGGCCCCTAGGTAGTTATTTGCTCAAGTATTCTTTTATATATTCCAAAACAATTCTTCAGAATTTTAGCTCATTTGAAGATGTGCGTAATAGGTAACTCCAACGTAGCTTTTTCTGGTCCGAATTTTGCTGCATTCTCCTCTTTGTGTAAACCTTCATATTATGAGAGAAAAGGCATTAGAATTATTCCATAAAGCAATTGTAAAAACATTATAGATAGCAATAGGAAAACATGATGCAAAATGGACGACGTTTCTTCCCTAGCATCAATGGGTTCTACTATTTTTACTTCTGAGGATGATATTTAAATCACTTCTCCTTAGGGAGATCAACATGAATAGCAAATGATTCACAAAAGGAAGCTACTATCCCAGTCAAGTCCATATTTAGTGCTAAAATTATGAAAAGCATCGATATCCATAAAAGTTTTAACACAATCAAATTCAAGCTTTATACCGACCTTACCTTCGCCGAGCTCCCAATCTTCGCTTATGCTTAATTATTTTCAAAAGATCCCGTCTGAATTCAATAGTCTTCTTTATAAAAGACCCAATATAAGAAGTATGCATGGATTGATCATTAAGAGAAAGCCGCACAAAATTCAATAATAATTTCTCTTGAGAGCTCATGATTGGGGCATGAATACAACATTGACTTAAGCCCACCCCACCCACCCAAGCTTGAGCGATACTTTCTCCTTCACAAGGCCAAAATTATATATATAATTTCGATCACGATGAACTTGATGCATAGGATAAAACTTCCGATGAAATTCAATTTCAACCAGCTTCCAATCCCAAGCTCTAGTATCATCAGAGCCTATATCATGTCAATGCTTTTCCTTCAAATATAAAGGAAAACTTCTTGACTTCATCTCCTGGTAAACCTACAAGCTTAAATAATCCACAAACTTCATCCACATGGATTAGGTCCATATCAGATGTACCGTTCGCCTCCCACAATGATTAGCTAGCGCTTCTATATCATACCAAGGAATTTCATAACAAATATTTTTAGTAGGTGTAGTAGGTTGAGGAGCACCTCCTTGTGCTTCCTCGAGGTTAAGATACTCAACAAGCCCCTCAAATGATTTTTTTTCCATAGTGACAAGTGACAATAAACTCCAACACATAATATAAAATTTTCCTTACCAACTTCCACTCACCAAAGACGCCTCACTCCTTAAACGGTGCGAGTCTTGATGACCCACAAGTATAGGGGATAAATCATAGTCCTTTCGATAAGTAAGAGTGTCGAACCCAATGAGGAGCAAGTATGAAATGACAAACGGTCAAAAGAAGGTATTTTCTCAAGCACCGAAATTATCGGTAATGATATTTTGGTAGCAAGATAATTTAAAAGGTAGCAAGTGTAACAAAAGTGCAACAAGGTGACCCAATCCTTTTTGTAGCAAAGGATAAGCCTATACGAACTCTTATTTAAGACAAAGCACTGAGGACACACATGAATTATCATCAAGTTAGTTTTAATCATGCTCATATGGTTCGCTTCGCTACTTTGATAATTTGGTACGGTGGACCGGTGCTTGGGAGATGTCCTTACTTGGACAAGCCCACTTATAATTAATCCTCTCGCAAGCATCCGCAACTACGAAGAAGAATTAAGATAAATCTAACCATAGCATGAAACATGTGGATCCAAATCAGCCCTCATAAGTAACTCATAAACTAGGGTTTAAGTCACACTCTAGCAACCCATAATCTACTTGCTACTTCCCAATGCCCCTCGGCCCAAATCATGGTGAAGTGTCATGTCATTTCACATAACACCACTAGAGAAAAGACAACATACATCTCATCAAAATATCGAATCTAATACCAAATTTACTTATTTACATGATTACTTATAACAAGACTTATGTCCTCAAGAACAAAAGTAACTAATCACAAAGCATGTTCATGTTCAAGATCAAAGGGTAATAAATATCATTAAGGATCCGAGCATCCGATCTTCCAAAGAAATAAAGCAACTAGCATCAACTACAAGGAGTAATCAACACTACTAGCAACCCATAGGTACCAACTGAGGTTTTGAGGCAAAGATTGAATACAAGAGAAGAACTAGGGTTTGAGAGGAGATGGTGCTGGTAAAGATGTTGATGAAGATCACCCCCCCATGAGAGGATCATTGGTGATGATTGAAAGAACATGCGTGCCCCCATGTTTGGTTTTGGTAATTGATGACAATCTCTATGGACTAATGGTTGCCTTGAGTTATATTTGAAGGGTTTGTCCATAGGCTTTTCTTGAGTCCATTTGTTGGTTTCAAGGAGAGTTTGTGATGACCACCGTATAAAGGAATTATCCAAAGATTGGTCATGTGAGTGTTGAGCCTATTGCAAGCATGTCTTGAAGAAGAAGATTGTGTGATCATTCATGTCCATCTTCAAGACATCATCCAAATGAAGAGTGTTGAAAGATTCAACACACAAAGCGCAGATGTACTGAGGGATCAAGTGATCCCATGGTATGGTAAGCATTGTCCATTACGCTTTGTGTGCTAACCCATGGTCTTCGTGGAGAGTTCTTTGTGGGGTTAGGTTGTGTGCAAGTTCAAGTGATGCATCACGAAGAGATCAAGTGCTTGAAGCTTGCCATCCATTGTGGTGACAATGGACTTGTGAAGATGAGCGAAGAGTGTCTCACCCATAGTGGAGTATGGGGAGCAATCAACTAGTCTTCATCGAGCCAACGTAATCAAGAAAGGTGGTCCATCTTGAGGAGGAGTAGATCGCATCATCTAGCTCAAGTGGATTTGTGCAAGGCAAAGGTTTGCCCTTGATAGGTTTTTCATTTTACCGTCTCATAGTAGTTGTGGGAGACAAGTTATAGGATCGATCATTGCATTACTATCAAGGGGGCTCTCGATGAGTTGCTTGATCGATCGCTCAGAGAGCTCAAACCATTGCATCCTTGCATCATCTTTATTGGTTCTTGTTTGGTTCTTTTCCTTGTGAGATTTGGAGCTTTTGGTCATTTTCATGACAAGCTCGAGTTCATCAAAACGGAGTTTACATGCATCTTCTATGATGTTTTCGATGTTGGAGGCTCTCATTGCTCTCTCTGCTGGAGGTTTCTCTCCTCTCTTGTTTTGATGCTACTGCCTCCTCTATTCAACAAGCTTGAGTTTGCTCAATCGGAGCTCATTTTGGTGGGTTATAGTTCTCGTTTTAGTGTTTCTCCGTTGTCTTCTCTGCAAAATGAAGGACCTAGTGTTGCCGATTTGGGGCATGCGGTATCTTCTCCGAGCGGTAGTACGCAAGAGCTCATGGCAGTAGTACTGCGGGAGCGCGGTAGTGCGCCTCCGCCAGCGCAATGCTTGAAGTAGTAGGGCGGATGTAATTTTTACATCCGCGCTTCATGTAGTACCGCGCCACGCGCCGTAGTACCGTGGCTCGCCAGCTTAGCAGATGAGCGGATGTAGGGCGGATGTAATTTTTACATCCGCGCCTCACGCTGTAGTGCCGCTTCATGTGCGTAGTACCGCGCCGAGTTTTGCGCAGTCCTCCTCAAGTAGAAGTAGGAAGTAATTTTTACGCCCATGCCATCTCGCGCTTAGTGTTTCGCTTACCAGAGTATCAGGGCGCCATGTAGTACCCGCCCGCGGTTCTATCGCCGCCGCTTCTGCAACAGCCTTCATCTGCCAGAGTGCACATGCGGTACCGCAACCGCAGCGGTAGTACCTGCCAACTGGCGTAGTACCGCAGCTCCCCATGTAGTACCGCCGCAAGGGCTGAGTGAGGGATACGGTTGGATTTTCTACCCACCTATAAAGGGTCTTCTTCCCATTGGGACTTAACTTTGAGCTCGTTTTTCCCCATTGTTCACCTTCTCCAGCTTGCTAACTCTCAATCCCTCCATGGATTCTTGGTTTTTGAGGGAAAAGAGAGGAGATCTAGATCCATGTTTCCACCAATCACTTTCTCCTCTTAGTGAGGGGAACCCCTTGATCTAGATCTTGGAGTTCTTCGTGTTCTTCCTTCGTTCTTCCTCTCATTTTCCTCCCTAGCATTAGTTGCTTTGGTGGGATTTGGGAGAGAAGGACTTGGGCACTGGTGCCCTTGCCATTGCATTTGGTGCATCGGTTTGAGTTCTCCATGATACGTGGAAGTTACAAGTTGAGAAGCTTATTACTCTTGGGTGCTTGGTGCCCTTGAGCTTGTTTATCTTGGGTGCTTGGGACCCCTAGTCATTTGGTGGTGTTCGAGCTCAATCATTGTGGTGTAAAGCTTCGGGGTCTCCAATTAGGTTGTGGAGATTGCCCGAGCATTTTGATCGGTACTGTGACCGCCCCAAGGGTTGCCGAAGTGCAACTAATCCCTGTGGTTTTGGTAATTAATAACATATATATCATTGAACTAATCATTTCTTGAGAATATTTCGAAAGTTCATGATATGGGTATGGCAATGACTAATGATGTGGACCCCAAAATGCTAAGGAAAACATTGGCAAAAGCTCAAGACTCCATTTTTGGTTTAGTGATCCAAGATCACATTGAGTCCATAGGAAAGCCAATACTATTAAAAGGTGAGGTTATGATGATGATCCTCTCAAGTGCTTAGTGATTTATCTCTCAAACAATCAGCAATCTTTCATTCCAACATAAACTCATAAGTAATCTCGGTCCCACCGATTCCAAACTCACCACACCGAGATGAACCACCTACCATATAGCCAAACCCTAGAATCTCGGATTTTCCGATTCCAAACTCGTCATTCGAATTGGTGTTGCCAACCTCAGAACCTTCAGACTCAAATCGGTGTCACCGAGATGAGAAAGTCGGTCCCACCGAGATTGGCAAACCCTAGACTTTGGAAGAATCGGACTAACCGAGATTGTATTTTCGGTCCCACTGAAAATCCCAACGCTCACAAGATTTGAACTTTCGGTCCCGACCGAGTTGTCAACTTCGGTCCGACCGAGATTGGTCAAATGTGTGTAACGGTTGGATTTTGTGTGGAGGCTATAAATACCCTCCGCCTCCTCTTCATTCGTGGAGAGAGCCATCGAAAGAACTACCACTCCTACCTTACATTTCGAGAAGAAAACTACCTACCCTTGTGTTGAGATCAAGTTGCTCCACTCCAACCATATGAAACTTGATTTCTAGCCTTCCTGTTGCTTTCCACTCAATCCCTTCCTCCACCACAGCCAAATCAGTGAGGAAAGTTGAGTGTTGGGGAGATTATCATTTGAAGCACAAGAGCAAGGAGTTCATCATCACCAACCCCATCTATTACCTTTTGGAGGGTGGTGCCTCCTAGATTGGTTAGGTGTCACTTGGGAGCCTCGCCATGATGTGGAGTTGAACCAAGGAGTTTGTAAGGGCAAGGAGATCGCTTACTTCGTGAAGATCTACCCCGAGTAAGGCTAGTCCTCCGTGGGCGAAGCCATGATGGCATAGACAAGGTTGCTTCTTCGTGGACCCTTCGTGGGTGGAGCCTCCGTGGACTCACAAGAGCCTAGTACCTCCGTGGGTTGAAGTCTCCATCAACGTGGATTGACGATAGCACCACCTATCGGAACCACGAGAAAAAATCTCCGTGTTCCATTATGCTTGCTTTCTCCTCCTCTCATTTACTATACGTGCAATTTACTTTCGCTGCCATAACTCTAGAATTGCATGTGTAGGGTGATACTTGACTTGGTTGTCATTGTAAACTTGCTAAGAAACTACTCCAATCAAAAGGCAAAATTTTTGTTGTCAAGTAGTCTAATCACCCCCTCTAGACATACTTCCGATCCTACAAGTGGTATCGAGCTTTGGTCTCCATTGATTGGCTTCCATTGCATTGACTCCATAAGCTTGGTTTCACAACCTAGGAGAGTATGGCGCCTAGTGAGGGTAATTTTCGAGAGGTCCTTACTTTGATGGTTCAAACTTTGCTAGTTGGAAGCATAAAATGAAAATGCATATTCTTGACATAACCCCGCGCATGGGGCATTATTTGTGTTGGCTTGCAAGGTGAGTTCTTCGAGGAAGGAAAAGTTCCGGATCGCAGGCTACCGCAGATGAGTTGGATGTTACGTAACAATGCTCAAGCTTGTGACATTCTCTTCAATGCTTTGTGTCCCGAGGAGTTCAACAAGATCAGCCGCCTTGAGAATGCAAAAGAGATTTGGGATACTTTGGTCGAAATGCACGAAGGTACCGAGTCCGTGAAGGAATCAAAGCTAGATGTTCTTCAAGGTCACTTGACAAGTTCAAGATGAAGGAAGGTGAAGGAGTCGCTGAAATGTACTCTAGGCTTGCTCTCATCACCAATGAGATGGCAGCTTAGGAAGCGAAGAAATGACCGACGATTCATCATCAAGAAGATCCTCGAGCTTTGATGGAAAGTATGACACCGTGTGCACTTTGATCCAAATGATGCCAAATTACAAAGATCTCAAGCCCACAAGTCATTGGAAGGATTGTTGCTCATGAGATGACACTTAAAGATAAGGAAGAGCTTCACAACAAGTCAAGTGGTGCTATAAAGCTGCAGTTGAAGCTCCCACATCCTCAAGTGACAAGCTAGTTTCCAATGAAGAGATAAGCCTAATGGTGAAGAACTTCAACAAATTCTACAAGAGTAGAAGCAAGGAAAGAAGCTCAAAGTCTAGATCATATGATGAAAAGAGATCTTCTAGTCGTGATCGAAATCGCATAATTGTGGAAGACCCGACACTACTCAAATGAGTGTTCGACTCCTCACAAGAGAAGAGAAGAATTCCAAGAAGAAGAAGCTCAAGAGAAGAGTCGCCGAAAAGAGAGAAGGAGTAGAGATGATCGTTATGAACGAAGATCCTCTGAGAAGCAAGGATTCGGAAAGGAAAGACAAGTCATCAAGGAGCTACACAAGAAGAAAACATCAAGCTCATGTTGGTGAATGGGTTTCCGCCCGACCGACAATCACTCCGAAGAAGCTATCACTCCAACTCCGAATACAACCAAGATGAAGGTGTTGCGGTCTTGCTCTCGATCCTCCAACTCCAACTCCTATGACATATTTGATTCACCAAATGAGGGAATTGGAAGATGCTTCATGGCAAAAGGCCCCAAGGTATCACATCCTGAGTTTATTGACTTTGATAGTGATGAGGATGACTTGCTTGGTGAAGATGAGCTTTACATGATAAATCTAGTGAGCTTAGTAATGATGAACATGCTAGTAGTCTTTACAATGAGAAGAGTCGAATGACAATGCTATGAAGGAGATTGAGCGCCTAACTAAAGAACTAAACACTCTTAAGTTAGCTCATGAAACAACTCAAGAAGATCATAGAGAGCTCCTAAGATCTCATGAGAAGCTACGCTCGAGAAGCTCAATCTAGAGCAAGAACATGAGTTTCTAAAAGCTATCAATGACGATCTTCAAAGAAGAGTTCTTCATATCTTGCCAAACGACTTCTCTTGTCTAATTTCTTGCCACCTATCAAAACTAAGCATGACAAGCATAAGAAAAATTCTTCATCTAGTAGTAACAATAATCATGCTAAATCAAATGTTGTTACTTCTAGTAATTCTCTTGATTCCACTAAAATGTTTCAAGCCAAGTTTCACTTGAGCAAGAAAATAGTCTATTGAAAGGATTATAGAGAAAGGTGTCTACAAGAGTCTTGCCGAAGCAAGAGCTTTGAGGAAATTGTTCGCAAACAAGGAAGACACCGAAGAATCAAGGAATTGGTTTTGAGCGAAAGTTCAACGCCGAGGGTGTTGAATGGGAAGAAGGTCAATATCCCACTCCAAAGTTTGTCTCTCAAGAGGAGAAGTATGATCCTACTTATTCCAATGAGGAACAAGCTCAAGATGACCTTCCACCACAAGACCACAAGCTAAAAGGCAAGGACAAGCTTCAAGAGGAGATTGATGCATCATTGAAGCACCCAAGGCCATGGTCAAGTGGGTTCCCAAGGCAACTTCAAGTTCTACTTCAACAAGCTCAACTACTACCCCAAGGATTCCCATCAAGATGATGTGGATCCCAAGAAGAAGAACTAGAGAGTTCTTGAGGGTGACTCCCCAACATACTTCACTCATATTCATTTTGGCAAGGACTTGTGCAATCAACTTCCACATCTTGCACTAGTTCATGGAGTCACAAACCCTCATGTTGGTAAGTCAAGGGACAAGGTAATCATTGCCTTCATGGACATCATCTATTGTGTACTTCAATCTATGTCCATGGATATTCTTGTTTGTTCCTTGTGGACTAACCCATGTAGGTATTGAAAGTGCCCAATCCAAAGGATTGCTCCCAACTCTTGATGATCTTCATCAACATTGAGCATCCACATCTTCAACATCTACATGAAGTCTTCAACGACAACCCAAGGTTAGTTTGACCTTTAAAAGGGTTCTCACATCAAGGGGAGCTTTGCTCTAAAGAAATGAGCTAAAGCATCTTCTAATGATGTCAACACATCAATGCTTTATGGAAAAGTGGTAACCCCACTTGTGCTTAAACGATGAGTATGACCTATGATCAAATGTTCTCATTTGACTCCTAAGTCAATATACTCATATATAGATGACCTAGTCATCGCCAAATTGTGTGCTAATTGTTAGTGTTTTGTTTGTGCATGTTTGACACATATTTCATTTGCTATCTTATTGTGTGAGCATGTTGGATGCATGATTTTATCCATTCGAGGACATCCATTTGTTGCTTTGGTATTTTGGTTTTCTTTTCTTGACCAAATGGATGGACAAGAATGCCTAAGTTCCTCCCCTAGCTATCTATGCTTTTTGTCTCAAACTCGCTCATGCTTATATCACAAACTTTGAACAAGACTTTTTCGGACGACCGAGTGAGGAGCACTGAGCCACCGATCCGCCAAAAGCCTAACTTCCAAAACCTTTCTAGTACTTTCGGTCAAACCGATATACCAAATCGGATGCATCAAATCACT
>JAHHZJ010001766.1:0-20947 GCA_021437245.1 Aegilops speltoides | reverse complement strand
GAAAGAAAGGAAGACAGAACAACTTCCCATTCACATTAAACATCTCCAGAAGGCTCCAAGGGGAATTAAGTCCCCCCCCAAGGGGGCCCCCAAAACTGGAGCGAAAGGTTTAGACAAGGAAGAAAATTTCAGGGGCCCCTGCCCCAGGGTTTACCAATTCCCGAAGGACAGCTGGGCTTCCTGCCAAGCCTCTCCGGGAGGGAACAACATCAGGCTCGGGCTCAGCCAGCGCAAACTGCCACTTTCAGTACATGAAACTTCCTTCCTAGTTGTTCAGACCAAGGTAAGAGGAGCTAATGTTAATGTGAGCCACTTGCAGTGAGCTGTGTGGAGGACTGCAGGGCGAGCTTGCCCTAGCTAAGGAACAAGCCTCTAGCAATGCGGTTCCAAAGGAGGCCCAGAGGGCTGTTCGCCTCAAATCGCTCGCATTGCTAGCTCTGGACTTGTTCTTGGCTAGGGCAAGTTCTCCTCGTGACTTCCACCACGAGCTCTCGCAGCCGCATATCACATTAACACTATGCTTCTCTTAATATTTCTAGAATAAATAAGGAAAACTCGAGCACATACTCTATGACTCGTTGTCAGCCGTCACATGCGTGATGTCGCGCCCACAACTTCAATATGTCGCCTCGCCAGTGATTCAGCAGTCCGCTACCGCTGCACTTAGCCACCAAGCATGAATGCAAGTATCATTATTAAGAGTGTGATCCTCCGTCGCAGCTTAGGGCTGGCAACCGAGTCTCAGGGCTACTATCTATACGGAGCACACCTAGGGTGCGGTACAACCAAAAAATTACGATTTCATTATGTACTCAAAGCCTTGGAGCAGGCTCATAAAGCTTCATTCAACCCGCCGGGCGGATGAAATCTTCTAAGCACCATGCCCATTAAAGAACGGTGATCCTCCGAGAGCAGCTTGTCTTAGGTTCCACAGGTCCGTACGGTCGCGGATCGTGCGACCCTTCTTATTGCCCCTCGTGGAGCCGAATGCTCGGGCTCGTATGCGGGCAAGATTAGCTCGCCCCGTGAATCTAGACTCTCCGACGACACCTCACGGTCGCCAGCCCCATGAGGCGGAGAGGAAGGTGGGATTTCACTCTCCATCATCTCCGGAAGAAGATCCCCCGAAGACGAACTCTGTCGAGAAGAGCTACTAGCCAGATTGCAAAGGATGGATCTTGGTTATTGTTCTCAGAGAGGAAGCAGTAACTTTGTTTTTACAATTAACTTACAACTCGGCAGAGGGCTGGCCCATTTATGGCATCGCGGTGAGGACGCCCGGGGGCCTCGTGAAGTTTTTCCTTGTCTAGGCACCTGCCTCCGCCTTCTGAGGCGACTCTTTCTTCCCTGGGGAGGAGATCTAGATTCCCTCCCGACGTCCCTCCTTCATGGAGATAGTAATCTCGCTTCGATGTGCAATGTGTGAAGCTCTCGCTTTCTCTTCCCTTCCTTTTTCCCTCGATGGCACTTGACTTAGCGCACGACTAAGCATCCTCGCTATTGAAGGACTAGGGAGTTTCTGAAGTGGGGCCGATAACCGATTCTCTTCGCCTTGTGGAGCCAATGTCAGTCACAGATGGTTTTCTAATAATGATTGTGACAAATATGAACAAAGTGTTCGCTTCTAGGTTACTTACTTGGGCATCTCAAGGTTGTAGCTCAGTGTCGTGATCCCTCGGGGGTGTCCTGGACACTTTACTTGTGGTCCAAAGAATAACCTACACATCCCTTCGAGCGGCCATGTCAAGAAGTGTCAATAGTTCGCGACCTTCCGGGTTGAACTCCCACATCCGGGCGAGAGGCCGACGCTTGTACGGCAAGATCCATCGGACTAGCACTACTCTGAATTATAATCGACAAGACTGATGTCCCTCTCAAGAAGCTCCTCAATGCGGCTCTGCAATGTTTGGTGACGCTATTAGCAAGTTCCCTCCCAATCCTTAACACCATGTCAGCTCACGACGCCAGCTTGAGGCGAGAGGGTCCCGAAAGGAAGTTGGGGGCAGCCACCCACTTTGTCCCTCTAGGAGCCGTGGATGTGGAACCACCCTCTCGGCCATAGATCTGACACCTCCGGAAGAAGCCTTCGCCATGGGGGCACATGCCGCTTCGCTTATTACAAAGCATCTCTCAAGACCGCTGGTCGCCTCTTGATGGCCTTTGGCTTTATATTGAAGGTCTTCAATAATGTCAAGTGCGGGTGATGTGGAGGAAGGCTTCGCACACAACGATAAACGACTTAGATGTGAAGGATGGAGTCCTGAGCTAGATCATGAAAATCTAGCCCGTGAATAGAACATGAGCTCTCAACTCAAGGGGATCAAGGGTGCAGCTTAAGCCATGGAGGAAGTGAGATACAAACACGCCTCGTGGCTCTGGAGTAGGGATGACATGCCCCGAGAGCAGAAGTCTGAGCTTGACGTCGGCGGTCGATATCTCGACCTCCCTAAGCTTCGCGAATGTCATCCTCTCGTGATGAGGAGGCCATCCACCGGCCGTGAAGGTTGGATCCCACATGATTGAAGATCCGGCGTCAAGCTTAGGCCTCATGTGTTGGAACTCAAGATAATGAAAGGCGTGCGTGGTAGGAAAAGAAGGATAGGCCTCGCCCCCTATAAAGGGGTGAATATCAAGCGGCCCTACAGAATCATTGGGGACTCTGCTCTAAAAACACGGAGTCATACCAACAAAGCGAGGGGCCGTTCAAGCCTCAGTACCGATGGAGGAGCCCGCAATAAGGGGAAATACGATCTTTGCTTCGACAAGGCGTGAATAATAAAACCGCCTTTGCAACACGCGGTCGTAGCAGCCAAAAAAACCGGTTCAGATTGAGCTGTGCCGCTGTATAAGGGCACACCGTAAAAAATTGTCAAAGATATTAGATTTGCAAAGTGTTATGCTCTCACGGTGGTGTGCTGAAATTATCTCATGGAGCCGGGCGCGATCCCTAATCTACTTTGGAGTATTTGGAGATGGAAACCGCTTTGCAATGCCGAAGAAAAATCTACGCCACGGACTCCATCGTCATTGAAGCCCCGTTCAGTGGGCTACCGAGGGAGTCCCGGATTAGGGTATCCGGACAGTTGGACTATATACTTTGGCCGGACCGCTGAACTATGAAGATACAAGACTCAAGACTTCGCCTCGTGGTCCTGCACGGGACTCTCCTTTGCATGGAAGACAAGCTTGGTGATCCCGGATGTTAGATCCTTCTTTTGTAACCGTAGTCTCTGGTAACCCTAGCCTCCTCCGTGTCTATATAAACCAGAGGGTTTGGTCCGGCGACTACAATCAATCATAATCATAGGCTAGCTTCTAGGGTTTAGCCTCTTTATCTTGTGGTAGATCAACTCTTGTAATACTCATATCATCAAGATCAATCAAGTAGGAAGTAGGATATTACTCCATCGAGAGGGTCCAACCTAGGTAAAACATCGTGTCCCCCGCCTCCTGCTATCATTAGCCTTAGACACATAGTTCGGCACCCCCACCCGAGATCCGCCTGGTTTTGACACCGAGCAGTGGCCTCGCTGTGGCCTCAAGACTAGGGTTTTTTCTGGTGGGAACTCGCCTCTCGCCTCCACCACTAGGGTCGCAGATCGGCCGCCTATGTAGTAGTGGCCTGTGCACTGGAGCAAAGGCTCGCGAGAGATGAGAGGCGCACCATGATGGGAGGCCTTGGCAAGTACCTCTTGAGGTCCTCGGGCATGCATCGCCTTCGGGAGTCCATTTAAAGGGGCCTTATCTCTTCATGACCTTGAAGAACAGAGGGCATGCTTGCGTGACTTGGAGATGAAGTGGCCGAAAAGTAACATGCATCCCAAGCTAATCGTATTTCCTTGAGGCTGCGTGGTGGGGCGATTTCTTGATGGCCCCTAATCTTCTCGAGGTTCGCTTCGATGCCGAGGTGGGACAGAGGAAACTGAGCAGCCTTTCCGATGGGACGCCAAGATGCACTTCGCGTGGTCAGATCTTGATGTTGGCCTTGTGCAAGCTTGGCAAAGGTTTCCTCTAGGTCCAACGGCGAGCGTGCACACTTTATGGGTCTTGATCACGATGTTGTTGATGTAGCCTCCACGCTTTCAGCCCATCTCGCATCCTGTACATGCAAATCAAAGATTCAGAAGGTCACTACTTCACACACTTGGAGGCCAAAGGTCCTGGGCAGTGTGGCAGCACACCTACGCTGGGTGTGATGAAGGCGTGTTTTCCTCATCCTCCCGCTACCACCTCAGATTTGATGATAGCCCCGAGAAGGCATCCTAAAGAAAACAAGGTTGCACCCAACGTGTAGTCCATGATCAGGTCTATCCTTGGTAGAGGGAAGTGATCCTTGAGGCAGGCCTTGTTAAGGGACGTGAAGTCGACACACGTGCACTTGCCGCCATTGGTCTTGGGGACGCATTTATTATGTTTCATAATCCACCTGGTGGAGTACCTCGTGGACCATTTCTCGCCTTGGAGTTTTTTCCACTTCTTGGATGATGAATTGTTGCTTCTCCGCACCTGGTGCCATGTTTTTTGTTTGATGGGCGGGCGCTGGGACACAGTGGAAAGTGGTGCTCAATCACCTCCCTTGGTACAATTGCATATCTGAGGATGTCCTGCAAACATGTCGGCATTTGCCCAAGGGAAGGCTAAGAGCGTGCGCTTCCTATTTGGGATCGACGCCCTCGCTGTTGGTGAAGGAAGGGCCGAGCCATTCCCATCCATCCGAACCTTTCTTGGCCTCCCAGCCCGCCTTGGGGGAATCGAGGGCTCTTTCTTCTAAGGAGGGAGCTTTAAGCAGTGCTCCACATGTTCCTCAAGAGCGGGTGCGCGATGGCGGTAGCAACGTAGCGCTGCTTTGAGGGTGCGCAGTGGATACGTCCATTTTGCATCATGCTTTTATATCAATATTTATTGCATTATGGGATGTTACTACACATCTCACTACTTATGGCTATTCTCTTATTTTGCAAGGTTTACTATGAAGAGGGGAATGCCGCAGCTTGAATTTCGATGGAAAAGGAGCAAGCATGGAAACTCATTCTCAGACCGCCCAAAATACCTGAAAATCAATGTAAACCTGTTTTTGTAATTAATAAGAATTATTGAGCAGTAAGAATACATCGTGGGGCCTACACTGCTGCCCGGAGGGTGGGGTGCACCCACCGCATGATGGCGCCTGCCTCCTAGGGCCCCCAGTAGCCCCCCGTGGTCCATCTTCTCGCTATATGAAGGCTTTTACCTCGAAAAATCGTAAGCAAGATTACGGGACTAAACTCCTACCGCCATGAGGCGGAACCTTCATGAATCTAATATAGGGCTCAAATGAGCTGCTCGCTGGGACATCATTCCGGAGGGGGAAAATCATCACCAACGCTATCACCAATGATCCTCCCATCGGAGGGGGTCAACACTCCATCAACATCTTCACCAAAGACCATCTCCTCCTCAAAAACCCTAGTTCATTTCTTGTATCCAATCTTGTATCCAAACCACAAATTGGTAAATGTGGGCCATTAGTAGTGTTGATTACTCCTTGTAGTTGATACTAATTTGTTTACTTGGTGGAAGATCATATGTTCAGCATCCTTTATGCATATTATTAATCCTCTAATTATGAATATGAATATGCTTTGTGTGTAGTTACATTTGTTCCCCGAGGACATGGGTGAAGTCTTGCTATTAGTAGTCATGTGAATTTGGTATCTGCTTGATATTTTGGGTGAGATGTATGTTGTCTTTTTCTCTAGAGTGATGTGTTTAAACCCTCAGTTTATGCGCTGCTTCGCTAGGGGAATGATTTGGATCCATATGTTTAATGTTGTGGTTAAGTTTACCTTATTACTTTTTTTGTAGTTGTGGATGCTTGCAATAGGGTTAATCATAAGTGGGATGTTTGTCCAAGTAAGGGCAGAACAAGCATCCGGTCCACCCACATATCAAATTATCAAAGCACCGAACGCGAATCATAGGAGCGTGATGAAAACTAGCTTGACGACAATTCCTATGTGTCCCTGGAGCTCCTTCCTCATTATAAGAAATTGTCCAGATTATCCTTTTGCTACAAAAAGGATTGGGCCACCTTATGCACTTTTATTTACTTTATTTATTTGTTACTCCGTTACAATTTATCTTATCACAAAACTATCTATTACCCACAATTTCAGTGCTTGCAAAGATTGAAACCGCTTATCACTGCTTCCTTCTCGCTTCCTCGCTGTCTCGACACTCTTTACTTATTGAAAGGACTACGGTAAATTCCCTACACTTTTGGGTCATCAAGACTCTTTTTGGTGTCAAAGGCTGGGAGTGTAGCGCTTTGGTGAGTGGAACTCTTGTAAGGAAACATTTATATACCTTTCACCGCAAGAGCAAAGAGTTTCTCCTCAACCCACTCAACTTTTTGAAAATATTTACTTTGAGATTCCTTCGGTATGATCCAGAAACTCGCTAACTAATCCATTTGCAGGAGATGGAACATTGCATCCCGATTTACAATTTTATCTTCGTGGATGAAGTTTCAGGATTATTTAAGCTACGGTATACTCTGATGATGTTGTCAAAAGTAAGTTCTTCCCTTTATCTTTGAAGGAGATGCATTGATATGGTATAGGCTATGTGATGATACGAGATCTTGGAATTATAAGTTTATTGAAGTTGAAATTTCATCAGAAGTTCTATCCTATGCATATTGTTCATCGTGATCGCAATTACATATATAATTTCCGGCCTCGGGAGAAAGCATCTCTCAAGCTTGGGGGAGGCTTAAGTCATCGTTATATTCATGCCCCAATCATGAGCTCTCCCGAGAAATGATTATTCAAAATTTTTATGCTCGGCTTTCTTAATGATCGTAACCTGCTTGACACTTCCCTGCGGCGGGTTCTTATATGCTGAAGACTATTGATTTCAAATGGGACTTATTGGAAATAATTAAATGCAACTCAAGATTGGGGTTCCGACGATGGTAAGGAGTCATGTACGACACCTAAGTTCGATTGTGTTAAATCTTTATGGATACCGATGCTTTCCGTGGATTTAGCGCTAAGTATGGGGCTTGACTCCGAGATAGTAGCTTTCTCCGTGAATCATTTTCACCACGCTGATATCCCTAAAGAAAAGTGGTTTAAATATAACTCCGCTTGAAGTGAAAGTAGTTGAATTTATTACAGCTTGAAGAAAAGACTGCTCTTATAGTGATCCTATTGTTCCTACTTACTTATGTTGAGAAACCTCCTTTTCCTCGTTAGGATAAAGGATCATGCTAAACTTTAGCTGTTGTTCAGTAAGAGTAATACTAGGACTTATACACCTCCCCGAGCAAATCAAAGTTGAACCTAGTATTGCTTATTGAGGAGTGTCGGACTAGGGGGTGTCCGGAGAAATAACTATCATCATTGGCCGACTCAAGACTATGAAGATACAAGATTGAAGACTTTGTCCCGTGTCCGGATGGGAATTTCCTTGGTGTGAAGGCAAGCTTGGCAATACGGATATGTAGATCTCCTACCATTGTAACCGACTCAGTGTAACCCTAGCCCTCTCCGATGTCTATATAAACCGGAGGGTTTTAGTCCATAGGACGTAATAACAATCATACCATAGGCTAGCTCCTAGGGTTTAGCCTCCTTGATCTCGTGGTAGATCTACTCTTGTACTACCCATATCATCAATATCAATCAAGCAAGAGTAGGTTTTACCTCCATCGAGAGGGCCCGAACTCGGTAAAAATATCGTGTCCCTTGTCTCCTGTTACCATCCGCCTAGACGCAGCAGTTCGGGACCCCTACCGAGATCCGCCGGTTTTGACACCGACATTGGTGCTTTCATTGAGAGTTCCACTGTCGTCACCTATAGGCCCGATGGCTCCTTCCGATCATCAACAACGCGCGTCGGTGAGACTTTTCTCCCGGACAGATCTTCAGATTCGCAAGATTGCATGCAAGGGCCAATTCGCTGGCCATCCGGAGCAGATTGAAAGCTATGCCCCTAGCCATCAGTCGATTTGAAGTTTGAACTTCACGGCCGACATCCGCGGAGACTTGATCTTTGACGGATTCGAGCCACACCGAGCGCCTTTGACCCACGATGGGCATGATTTAGCTCGCTGCCGGACAAAGGCCTCGAGGTCGCACACCAGTCCTCTCCGACCTTAACTCGGAGCCGACGTGCTAATCGAGGATGGGTGGCTAGACACCCTCGGGGCTGCTACCTCTACGGCGATGGAGCCGAATACCAACCCGTCAGCAGAAGCCTATGACCGAGGTGCTGACTCTCCGGACTCAACCTCCGCGCTCTTCCAATCGAATCCGATTCGCCGATCATGGAGTTCACCTGGGACATCTTTCAAGACTCGCTTTTGGCGACATCCGAATTCACTAAAGTATCTCTCGTTATCGAGAGCCTGGCGACTACGGTCAGACGGTTGGGATGGACGACAAAGAAATTCAAAGCCCACCCACCACCCACTTTGTAGCCACTCGACGACCTAACCGACATGCTAGACTTCGACCAAGACACCGACGGTATGGACGCGAATGCGGGACCAAGAACCAGCGCCTACGGGCCGAAAGCCACCACGCCATACGACATATACATGGTGGACATCCCAAAGGATGGGAATAGCGAGGAACAGCGGAGGAAGACCGCCCAAGAAACAGCCTAAGCGCCAGGCCGACGCCGCTTAAATCCCACCACGCAAGAATGGAGATTCCTGCATCGGAGACAATAACACCCGGACAGGTCAAGACAACCCCTCTAGCAAGATTCAGCATAGGAGGATCGGAGAAGCCAGCCCTCACGAGAGCGGCGAAGAAGAGGTAGAGGACGATAATTACATGCCTCCTCCGAGACGAGGCAAGCCTCAACGAGCAAATTGCGTGCTTGAGGATCCCGCGAATAGGAGCGTTTCAAACGCAGGCTTATGGCCACGGCAAGCAGCCTCAAGAAAAAGCAGCAACGACTTAGAGCTGATCAAGATCTGCTAGCCGACAGATGGACCGAAGTCCTTGCGGCCGAAGAGTACGAACTCGAACGCCCCTCCAAAAGCTACCCCAAATGCAAGCTGCTACCCCGATTAGAGGAGGAAGCATATAAACCTACATCACCAGCGACATACGGCCGATCGCCACCTCGCGGGTCACGACAGAGAAGCCTCTAGGCCTTCCACGAAGCCGAGTTCGCATCGCTTCAAAAGTACAAAGCCACGGGGAATGCGCCGACTTGCAGACATATTGGAGGATAAGGCAAGATAATCAAGATCGATTCACAGATCGCGTGCGCTTCTACGAGCGCGACGATGACCGCCGTACGATATAGCAACTCGCTGGGTCAACACAAGAGACAAAGCTCGCTTGAGCTACGCCATGATATAGCCCAATATAGAGGCGCCAAGACACCCACTATGCTTCATGATGAAGTAATGGATCATCAAACTCGGAAGGGTTCAAACCCGTGAACATTGAATCTTACCGGCACAACAGACCGCGGTTTGGATCAAGACTATCTCCTTCATATCCACATGGCCCAGGTGATGATCTTCACGCCATCAAATACCTCCCACTCAAGCTTAAAGGACCGCTCGCATTGGCTTAACAGCTTGCCGCAGAATCAATTGGGTGTTGGGAGGACCCGAAGCCGATTCTCGATAACTTCAGGCACATATGTGCGACCACCAGACGCCGATGACCTAAGCCACATAATTCAGCAGCTGCATAAATCGGCGTGCAATCTCGACACGGTTCTTAACGAAGAAAATCAAATCGCCGACCGTCCGGATGTAGAGGCCCTCGCAGCCTTCAAACATAACATCCGCGACGAAGTGGCTTGCCCGCACCTAGGACAGAGAAGCCGAAATCCATACAGCCCTCACATCACTCATGACCCGCTTCACATGGAGAGGACAGCTGGCTAGCCCGCAGAATAACCTTTGACAAAAATTCGTAGTCCGGATACCAAGGACCACAATGGCAGGTCACGCCGAACAGCACAAACGCCGGATTAACGGCGATAATACCGAGGATACGCAATCAACGCCGGATTCAGAGGCTCCAAACCCGTCGGCAAAAGCCATTCAAAAGAACTACTCCGGTCCGCCCAATTTGGACCGAATATCGACCGCCGAGCGTACACAAGACTTCAAAAGCACTAATCACACCAACAGGGATTGTTGGGTATTCACAGGCAGGAGTTAATTGCAAAAAATGACAAGGGGCTGTATAGCGATGACGAGGAAGAGACCCGCCGCCGAACAATAAAGGATGATGGGTTTCACAAGGCGGACGGTGAACATGATATACGCAACCCACATACCCAAAAGGGAGCGGAAGCGCACTCGTGCACGATACGCTGATGGAGCCAGCCGCCTAAAGTTCAATCCATGGTCCTCCCGCCCAATCACTTTTGATCAAGGACCACCCCACCAAAGATCCGCCATGGAGGGTTCGGCCACGTGTTCTATACCCAATCGCCGATGGGTTTCACCTCACTAGAGTCCGATGGACGGCAGCAAGCCAACCCGCTTTACCGAGATACAAGGCGCAAGATGGGCATAAACCCTCAAGGATTAAACCCACAAAGACGACCTTCAAGGGCGCCATACCGTGTAGAGGCCAATTGTAGCGCTCGCCTACATCGAAGTGGTCTTCGGATCACCGGATAACTTCCAAGCGAGGAGTTAATCTTCGACATAGTTCCGCTCCGCAGCAGCCTACCATGCACGCCGGACGAACCGCGCTTGCAAAGTTCAATGCGGTGCCGCACTATGCGCATCTCAAGCTCAAGATGCCAGCCCTCGAGGAGTCATCACGGTCAATGTAAACATCAACGCTCCCTCCGAACGGAGGAACACACCTCGCTCGCGACAAAAGTACAGAGCAGCCTCTTAAGGCAATTCTCGAGTCCGCCGCTATGACAGACATCGCTAAGCGCACCGAGTAACCTACAACAAGACCACCGCACGCTCCGAAGCATCGCCAGAGCAATGCGGCCCCAACCCCAGCCCCAGAAATTGCAAGACCAAGACTTAACGTACATCATTCCGCCTAGAGATACCATGGGCATAGGGGAGGGCACGACCACTGCAGACTCCAGTGCGGCTCAACCACACCAGGGCTCCCAAGTGTGTCATCTTTTTCTTTCCTTTTTCTTCTTATCCGTCGACTCCATTTACCGTAGGCCCTTCCGCAAGCAGATCGCGAACTCACGATGCAACAGCCATGGAAGGAGAAGAGCTACGACGCAATCCGTGTGGTCTCCATTAAGAGCATTATACCTGTTTTATATACAACATCCTCGCAGCCTACCCCGAGGGGGACATGCTAAATAGTTCCATCCCTTGCTTATCGTATTATTTGTATCGTCCGCATTAATGGCAGTATTTTTTAAATAAACAATGCATTGCTTTTGCCTATAATCGCATTCCTTTCTTATACATATGTTCATTTATGACATGTTGCATCCGACACTTTGGTACGCCAAATACACCAAGGGCTTAACTTCCCCACATTATGGTGTGATAAGTCCAACACTTTCACAAGTGCGGCACCAACTTATAGCATTATATGCATCGGCTCCAATCATGTCTTGGGTCAATAGTTGGGTTGCCTCCCATGTTTTGGAACCTTACGCCCTTATATCGGCTAAGAAGGCTGGAGCACCATGCGACAGCCCAGCTTGAGCTGGGCGAGCACCTCAGGAGAAAGCTAAATCGACCATGATGGGGCAGAGCCGGTCGCTGTTCGAGAGGTTTTTCGAGTCCCAAAGACTTATGCCGCTTAGAGCGAGGAACCAGCTTTGTCCGCCCAGCGTGATAGCCCCGACCGCCTTCCGAAACTAGGGGCTTCACCAAATTTAAAATTATAGAATTCTATGGCTAAGGAGAGTGTTCAAGCATTATAAGTCCCTGTTGCCTCGTACGTTGAGCGCCTCACATGGACCCAAAAATGGGAACAAGAGCGCTCAATTTTATCCTAACACCCCAAAGACTGTGGCATGGGGGTCAAGCCACGACTTGCCATCTCTCGATTTGATAAACGGCTGCGTAGGTAATATTTTAAATTAATAGCATTGCTTAGCGATATGAACAAAGTTTTGAGCGCAGATAACAAAATGCGAGTCTACTCAAATATTACATCTTTGGAGCACTCACCCACAATAATGCGGGCACCTTCAGACACCCTTATAATACATCCGGTAAAAGGACATCCTTGCCCGGCATTGGCACGTCCCACAAGCTTCTCAAGATCCATCCTGCCCCAAAGGCACTTTAGCACGGCAAGGGCCCGACAGCACCTTCAATGCAAAGGAGTGCTTGATGACTTCAACCCAAGGACACGATCCACCAGCCGCCGACCAGTCAAGTAGCTCCTGTGATGCCTCTTTGGGCCATAGCCAACTATAAGGTCCTTCATGGCCTGTTCGCCACCTTAGGAGCTCAACCAGCTGCTTCACTGGTCGCTATGGCACTGATGTCCGACCAAAGATACCGAGACCGAACACCTTCTCCGCCGAGCCCTCCTCGGCTCGAGAAAGCGGCAAGATCGGACACGCCAAGGGCAGATCGCGAACGCCCCGGAGAGCTCCGAATTCGTAAGTAAAGGTAATTCACTTTACATGCTTGCTTTGCATGAAGAATGCCTTACCGCTGATATTTTCTTCAATTTCGATTTTGGAGGGCCTTGGGCTTGCCTTAGCGGCTTTGGCACTCTCAAGAGCCGACGAAGCTCGATTCTCGAGTTCGAATCACGCCCAAACACTGTTTTTCCACAGAGCCTGAGCTCTTGTCATACCTCCGCAACCCGCACCTCCTGCTTTCTCGCTTGCCTCGGCAAGATTATGCTCCCACGATACCCCTTCGTGGTCGCCACCTCGCTTGTAGCCCCGAGTACCCACGTTATCCTTGTCATTCCTCTTGCAACCAAACCTTTTCTAGAAGGTAAAACTTTAATAAGGTGTTACTCACTCTTGTCCTCGAGCTGCTTTGGCACGGCCGAAGTGCCTCGACCGCTCGAGGCTCGCTTCAAAGCATTGACTCCGAGCAAGGTTGTGTCAGAAGCACCTGCATTCCCATATTGACATATTTTTGTTAAGACTCCGTGATATCTTTTTAGATCCTCACCGCTTTTCTTTCCAACACCGAACCAAGCATCAGGGCTACTTTATGCGGTACTATTTTACATAACTCAAAATTCTTACCTCAAAGCTTGTTAGAAGGTTGCTGCAGGGCTTTGCTCAGCCCGCTCTTGGCAAGCGAACCTTCCAATCACCGGACTCATGATAGTGTGGTGTTCCTCTTTGATGGAAGCACTTGAGTGCCTCCAAAAGTTATCCGTGCCTCCGTTACGGAGGCCGCCGGCACAGCCTTGCCCTTCTACGGGTACCACGGACCGAACCACAGAGGTTCCGGAGGAGTCCGTCCAAAGTCCGGGAGGTTGCTCGGCATTTCGAGGCTCCTCCTCCGGTGGGTCCTTTCAGATCCCACCTCAGCCGCTTCCCACGAGGAGGAGGAGGGCCGAAGTGAAGTGCTATTCACATCCGACGACGCAGGACCCGCCAAGAAGCGGGAAGATCATCCTTGGGCGGATTATGGGTGTATGCGTTAAAAGATGCTATGCGACAAAAAGAAAATTATGAGTTATTCGAGTCCGGATACTTACGATCTGCCAGGGCTTGGCCTTGAGGGCTACTCTCGCCGGCTGCCGCCAGGAATAGTCCGGGAAGGGTCCTTCCTTCTGATCCTTCGCCTCCCCTGCTGGGGAGGCCTTCCTCTTCTCTCTTTCACCGGGGAGAGGCCTCCTTCTTCTCCTCATTGTCCTCGTGGAGGAGTCCGCGAGTCATCTGGACAATGAATCCGGAAACACTCACGCGAATCCTCCGGGTTCCCGTGGCCTTCTTCTTGGCCTTCTTATCCGCATAACGTAGCATACCGGGACCAGCAGCCTGTCAAAACGGGCATCCGCTGGGTCTTCCGGAAGGGAGCGGATAGCTAACCTGTCCTGACGCCTCCTCGCCAGGCTCTAAAGGTATTGGGAGTTTAGATCCCACATAGAGTCAAACAATGAAAAGCAAGTGTCCCATAAAGGATAAATGGCTTACCTCGCCACCGGACGCCAGAGCTGAACCGTGATCTTGTAGCGGATGCGGAGCCTCGGACCTTGAACAAGATTCTCCAGCCTCTTCGTACGAGTGTCAAGAGCCCGCCAAAGTCTGGTGTGGCCGGATCGAACTCCCACAAGTTGAAGTCCCGTTGGCAGGGAGAATGCGGATGAGCATGACCTAGATTACGCTGACAAGCTTTGAGCTTGTTCACCAAGGTTTGGAGACAGGATTGGAGTCCACATTTTCCGAATTACCCCACAGAGCCCTTCTTTCCAGAAGTGAGCCGATGGGGATGCCAGATCTGAATTCGGGCCTACCCATTCAGGGTCACGTGGCTCGGTGATGTAGAACCACCCCGATTGCCACCCCTTGATGGTTTCCACAAAGGCGCCTCGAGCCAAGTGACGTGGGCATCTTGCCCACCATGGTGCCTCCGACTGCTTATTGCCCTTCACAACCTTCTGCTTGACATTGAAGGTGTTTAGCCAAGTCGGGTTGGGCTGGATGCAGGAAGGCCTCAAACCACGATAAATGCCAGATGTTGAGGATGAAATTTGGGGGCTGATCATGGAAATCCGGTGTAGTAGAACATAAGCCCCGGACAAAGGGGTGGAGGCCCATCCATGGAGGAAATGGGAAGGAATACCACCTCTCATGGGGCCTAGGGTGGATGAGCTGCCTCCGGGGAGCCGGCGTGATATCGCTGACAAATATCCGCATCGAATTCTTGATGTGCCCTCCGAACCGGAGGAGGCCATCCACTTGCCTCTCGCCTCGAATGGCTGGAGAAAGTTGAGGTGAGATTGCGGACTTGGGCGAGAGCTCGAAAAAGGGAGATGGATAAGCAAAGGAGGAAGAAGGCGAGGTAAAAGGTGGATCCTTATCCCTTATATAGGGGACGAAATTATGCAACCCCACCACTGTAAAACTCGCTTATTCCCAAAAGCCACAATCTATGGCGCGTTGGGTTACCCACGTCCGTATTGATGAGAATCCAGAAAGGGCCACGATCTGCTTCGACAAGACGCCAGGAAACCGCCGCTTAAACGCTACCGAGGTGGAATAATAAAAATGAATAAAGGCTTGGCCAAGGACCTGCCACAAAAACATCACAGATTGAACTTTGTAAATATTATTTCTCTACGGTGGTATGGGATTTATTTTGCAGAGCGGACACTATCCCGGTGTTCACAATCTTCTATGAATTGTTCGGAGGAGGAACCCCTTGCAATGCCAAAGACAATATGCACGGACTCTTCGCATTGAAGCCCTGGTTCAGGGCTACGAGGAGTCCTCGGACTAGGGGTGTCCGGAAAACTATCATCATTGGCCGGACTCCAAGACTATGAAGATAAAGATTGAAGACTTCGCCCCGTGTCCGATGGGACTTTCACATGGCGTGGAAGGCAAGCTTGGCAATACGGATATGTAGATCCCCTACCATTGTAACCGACTGTAACCCTAGCCCTCCGGTGTCTATATAAACCGGAGGGTTTTAGTCCATAGGATCAACAAGAATCATACCATAGGCTAGCTCCTAGGGTTTAGCCCCTTGATCTCGTGGATAGATCTACTCTTGTACTACCCATATCATCAATATCAATCAAGGGAGTAGGGTTTTACCTCCATTGAGAGGCCCGAACTGGTAAAACATCGTGTCCCTTGTTCCGTTACCATCCGCCTAGACGCATAGTTGGGACCCCTACCAAGATCCGCCGGTTTTGACAACGACATCTATGGTTAAAGATCTCTTGGATGATGGTTTAGATGGGCATGTTATTTATTTCGTGGTAGACTCTAATATTGCTAGACCAGATACTAAGATACAAGACTGTGGCATGCTCTTATTTCTAAAATAGGAGATCATTGTTATTATGGCTTATGTGATATGGGTGCTAGTGCTAGTGCAATACCTTATGACTTATATAAAAATTATGCATGACATTGCACCCGTGGAATTAGAAGACATTGATGTTACTATTAAGCTTGCTAATAGGGATACCATTAAACCAATTGGGATAGTTGAGATGTTGAAGTCTTGTGGGGAAGGTTGAATATCCCTGATTTTCTTGTTCTTGGTTCACCACAAGATGATTTTTGCCCCATTATTTTTGGTAGACCATTCTTGAATACAGCTAGTGCTAGGATTGATTGTGAAAAGGATATGTATAATTGGCTTAGAGGGTATGTCTCATGAGTTTAATTTTGCTAAGTTTCAGAGAAACCTCATGATAGAGAATCACCTAGTAAGGATGAGATTATTGGTCTTGCTTCCATTGCCGTGCCTCCTACTGATCCGTTAGAACAATATTTGCTAGACCATGAAAACGAAATGTTTATGAAGGAAAGAAGGGAAATAGATGAAGTGTTCCTTAAAAAGGAACCTATGCTAAACATAACTTTCCCGTTGAAATTCTTGGGGATCCCCCTCCAGCCAAGGGTGATCCCTTGTTTGAACTCAAACCATTACCTGATAATCTTAAGTATGCTTATCTTGATAAGAAGAAAATATATCATGTTATTATTAGTGCTAACCTTTCATATCAAGAAGAAGAAAGATTATTGAAAACTCTGAAGAAGCACCGCGCAACTATTGGATATACTCTGGATGATCTTAAGGGCATTAGTCCCACGTTATGGCAACACAAAATTAATTTGGAGGCTAATGCTAAACCAGTTAGAGATCCTCAATGACGACTGAATCCCAAGACGAAAGAAGGTGTAAGAAAGGAGATAATAAAGCTCCTTGAGGCAGGTATAATTTATCCCATTTCTGATAGTGATCTGGTAAGCCCTGTCCATTGTGTTCCTAAAAAGGGAGGTATTACTGTCGTTCCTAATGATAAAGATGAATTGATCCCGCAAAGAATTATTACAAGTTATAGGATGGTAATTGATTTTGAGAAATTAAATAAAGCTACTAAGAAAGATCATTACCCTTTACCTTTTATTGATCAAATGCTAGAAAGACTATCCAAACACACACATTTCGCTTTTAGATGGTTATTCTAGTTTCTCTCAAATACCGTGTCGTTGGGGATCAATCAAAACTACTTTTAGTTGCCCTTTCGGTACTTTTGCTTATAGATGTATGCCTTTGTTATGTAATGCACCGCTACCTTTCAATGATGTATGATGGCTAAATTCTCGATTTTGTGAAAAGATTTGTGAGGTATTCATGGATGATTTCTCCGTTATGGATCCTCTTTGATGATTGCTTGAGCAACCTTGACCGAGTTTTGCGAGATGTGAAGACACTAGTCTCGTCTTGAATTGGGAAAAGTGTCACTTTATGGTTAATGAAGGCATTGTCTTGGGACATAAGATTTCGAGAGAGGTATTGAAGTTGACAAAGCCAAAGTTAATGCTATTGAAAGATGCCATGTCCCAAGGACATAAAAGGTATAAGAAGTTTCCTTGGTCATGCCGGTTTTATAGGAGGTTCATTAAGGACTTTTCTAAAATCTCTAGGCCTCTGACTAATTTATTACACAAAGATATTCCTTTTGTCTTTGATGATGATTGTGTAGAAGCATTTGAAATACTTAAGAAAGCTTTGATCACTGCACCTATTTTTCAGCCACTTGATTGGAAGTTACCCTTTGAAATTATGTGTGATGCTAGTGATTATGCTGTAGGTGCTGTTCTAGGGCAAAGAGTTGATAAGAAATTGAATGTCATCCAGTATGCTAGTAAGACCCTTGACACTGCCAGAGAAATTATGCTACCACTGAAAAAGAGTTCTTAGCAATTGTGTTTGCATGTGATAAGTTTAGACCTTATATTGTTGATTCCAAAGTTACTGTTCACATTGATCATGCTGCTATTAAATATCTTATGGAAAAGAAAGATGCTAAGCCTAGACTCATAGATGGGTTCTCTTGCTCCAAGAATTTGATCTGCATATTATTGATAGAAAGGGGGCTGAGAACCCCATTGCGCATAACTTGTCTAGGTTAGAGAATGTTCTTGATGACACCGCCTATTGATGATAGCTTTCCGATGAACAATTAGCGGTCGTTAATGCTTCCGATCGCTCCTCGATATGTTGATTATGCTAATTACATTGTTGCTAAATTTATACCTCCTAGTTTCACATACCAAGAAAAGAAAAGGTTATTTTATGATTTAAGACATTACTTTTGGGATGACCCACACCTTTATGAAGAAGGAGTAGATGGCGTTATTAGACGTTGTGTGCCTGAGCATGAACAGGAATAGATCCTACGCAAGTGTCACTATGAATCTTATGGGGGACACCACGCTGGAGATAGAACTGCACACAAGGTATTGCAATCCGGTTTTTATTGGCCTACTCTCTTCAAAGATGCTCGTAAGTTTGTCTTATCTTGTGATGAATGTCAAAGAATTGGTAATATTAGTAGACGTCAAGAAATGCCTATGAATTATTCTCTTGTTATTGAACCTTTTGATGTTTGGGGCTTTGATTATATGGGACCTTTTCCTGCCTCCAATGGTTATACACATATTTTAGTTGCTATTGATTACGTTACTATGTGGGTAGAAGCTACCAACTAGTAGTGTTGATCATAACACTTCTATTAAAATGCTTAAAGAAGTTATTTTTCCGAGGTTTGGAGTCCCTAGATATCTTATGACCGATGGTGGTTCACATTTTATTCATGGTGCTTTCAGAAGATGCTTGCTAAGTATGATGTTAATCATAGAATCACATCTCCTTATCATCCGAGCTAGTGGTCAAGTAGAGTTGAGCAATAGAGAGCTGAAATTAATTTTTAAAAACGTGAATAGATCTAGAAAGAATTGGTCCAAAAACTTGATGATGCATTATGGGCCTATAGAGCTGCATACAAAAATCCTATGGGGATGTCTCCTTATAAGATGGTTTATGGAAAAGCTTGTCATTTACCTCTAGAACTTGAACATAAAGCATATTGGGCTATCAAAGAGCTCAACTATGACTTCAAACTTGCCGGTGAGAAGAGGTTGTTGACATTAGCTCACTCGATGAATGGAGAACCCAAGCATAGAGAATGCCAAGTTATTCAAAGAAAAGTCAAACGCCGGCATGATAAAAGGATACAAAAGCGTGAGTTTAACGTAAGTGATTATGTGTTATTATTCAACCTCGCTTAAGATTTTTGCAAGAAAACTTCTCCAAATGGGAAGGTCCCTTGTTATCGAGGAGGTCTATCGCTCGTGCCATAAAATCAACAACTTCAAGGCACAAGTCCGAGGGTGGTAAACGGTCAAAGAATTAAACATTATATTTCCGTAATCCTATTAATGTTGAAACTAATATTATTGAAACCGAACCCGGAGGAATACATAAGGGACACTTTCCGAATGTTCCAACAAAAGGAATAGGTATGTGGTACGGTAGTAAACCGAATCCAAAACAACTCCAATGGCAATTTTATCGTTTGGAATATTTAAGAATTTTAGGAAGAAAGAAGTAGTCCGAGAGGGACACGAGGCCTCCATGAGAGTTGAGGGCCCCACCCACGGGCATGCCCCGCCTTGTGGACACCCTGTGCCTCCGGACTCGCTTTCTTGCATGTTACGATTTTGGTCGATAAAAATTCATTATATATACCCCGGTTTCTCGACCACCGAATACGCAAATATCCTCTGTTGCTTTAGCTGCTGCTGTGCATCTAGAGCACCATGACGCACCCTCCTCCAACAACGAAGACAAGGATGCTTGGCTATGGAAGATAGAGCTGAAAAGAGAAGAACCGAAGAGATCAACAAGGATGAAGGGAACAAGAAGGCCATGGAGGTTCAAGTCCGCAAGGAAAGAAGAAGACATCCTCAACCTTTACCTAACCTCTTACTCCAAGAGATTGAAGCTTTCAAGATGATTGAGTTAGCTCGATACGTAACAAGTATCTCACACAGAGAATATTCTTTGAAGGATCATATCCGGACTCAAGGGCATTATCCGAAGTTGGAGGAGCTTTACGCCAATTGTGATTATCCACCATCATCACCACCTCCATCACCTCCCAAGACATAATCACATGGGTATGGGCACTCCCTTGGCAACCGCCAAGCTTGGGGAGGTGCCCCGATCGTATCACCATCACACCCTTCTTTACCGCTTTATTTAGTTCGATCCTTTAATAGTAACTTGATCTAGTAGATTAAAGTTTTGGTATCATTTAGTTTGAGTTTTGCTTTGTGATCTCTTTATGTAATTGAACCGTGAGCTATCTATAATAAAGATTAGTGTTGAGTCAAGGGCTTTGCTATGTTGCAATGATCTTGAGAAAGTAGAAAGAATAAAAGAGTTCATATTGATCTTATGGTTAGTGATGACTTCACATAGAAAGTATGAGGCATAGAAGTTGTTGAGAGTTGATAAACGAGTTTTAGTCATTGTTGCAATAATAGGAAGTGATAAGGAAAGAGAGGTTCACATACAAATATATTATCTTGGACATCTTTTATGATTGGGAGCACTCATTAAGTATGACATGCTAAAAGAGTTGACGTTGGACAAGGAAGATAACGTAATGGTTTATGTTTTCGACATCTCGCTTAAAGTATATTGTCATTGACCTTCCAAACATGTTGAGCTTGCCTTTCCCCTCATGCTAGCTAAATTCCTTGCACCAAGTAGAGATACTACTTGTGCTTCCAAATATCCTTAAACCCAATTTTGCCATGAGAGTCCACCATACCTACCTATGGATTGAGTTAGATCCTTCAAGTAAGTTGTTATGTTGCATAATAAAATTGCTATCTAAATATGTATGACTTATTGGTGCGAGAAAATAAGCTTTATACGATCTTGTTGTGGAAGTAATAAAAGCGACGGATCTGATAATAAAGGTCCACATACAAGTGGAAATATAAAGTGACGTTTTTCTTTTTT
>JAHHZJ010001765.1:0-32848 GCA_021437245.1 Aegilops speltoides | reverse complement strand
ATTCATATAAATATTTATTATTCATGCTAGAATTGTATTAACCTGAAACATGATACATGTGTGAATACATAGACAAACATATAGTCACTAGTATGCCTCTACTTGACTAGCTCATTAATCAAAGATGGTTATGTTTCCTAACCATAGACATGTGTTGTCATTTGATTAATGAGATCACATCATTAGGAGAATGATGTGATTGACATGACCCATCCCGTTAGCTTAGCACTTGATCGCTTAGTATTCGCTATTGCTTCCTTCATGACTTATACATGTTCCTCGTAACTATGAGGATTGTGTAATTCTGCCACCGAAGAACACTTTGGTACTACCAAACGTCACAACGAATCGGGTGATTATAAAGGAGTACTACAGTGTTTCCAAGGTACATGTTGAGTTAGCATAATTCGAGATTAGGTTTTGTCACTCCGATTGCTCGGAGAGGTATCTCGGTTCTCTCGGTAATACTCATCACCCAAGCCTTGCAAGCATGTAACTAATAAGTTAGTTATGAGATGACGACACGAACGAGTAAAGAGACTTGCCGGTAACGAGATTGAACTAGGTATTGATACCGACGATCAAATCTCGCAAGTAACATACCGATGACAAAGGGAATAACGATGTTGTTATGCGGTTCGACCGATAAAGATCTTCGAGAATATGTAGGAACCAATATGGGCATCCGTGTCCCGCTTATTAGTTATTGACCAGACGGTCTCGGCCATGTCTACATTGTTCTCGAACCGTAGGGTCCGCACGCTTAAGGTTTCGGCATGCTTATATTATGAGTTTATGTATTTTGATGTACCAGTTTGTTCGAGTCCCTGATGTGATCACGACATGACGAGGAGTCTCAAATGGTCGAGACATAAAGATTCATATATTGACGGATATATTTGGACACCGGAAAGGTTCCGAGAAGTTTGGAGCTACCGGAGGTTACGAACCCCGGAGGTATATGGGCCTTATTGGCCCATATAGGAAGAAGGAGAAGGAACAGGAGGGGGCGCGCTCCAGCCCAATCCGACATTGGGGGGGGGCGCCCCTTTCCTTTCTCCTTCCCTCTTCCTATTACTACTACTAGTACTTATTCCTAATACTAGTACTCTTTCCTTCCCTCCAAATAAGATATGAAAAGGGGGAACCTACTTGAGTAGGTTTCTCCTCTATGGCGCGCCCTTGGGCCGCCTCCTCCCTCCCTCCTTTATATACGGGGTAGGGGGCACCCTAGATACACAAGTTGATCATTGAGATCGCTCTTCAGCTGCAGCGGTGCCCCTCCACGATATTACACTCGGTCATATTGTAGCGGTGCTTAGGCAAAGCCCTCGCGACAGAGAACATCAAGATCGCCACCACGCCGTCAGGCCGACGGAACTCCCTCGCTCTCGCTGGATCGGAGATCGAGGGTGCGCCATCGAGTTGTACGCGTGTCAAGAACTCGGAGGTGCCGGAGTAATGGTGCTCGGATCGGTTGAACCGGAAGACGACGACTACTTCCACTACGCCGGTCAACGCTCCGCTTCGGCCTCACGAGGGCACGAGACAACACTCTCCCCTCCGCTATGCATCAACATGAACTTGCGTGCGAGGAAATTTTTGAAATTACTACTCCCCAACAAAGGGCATCAGAGCCAGGTTTTTATGGTGTGATGTTATATGCACGAGTAGAACACAAGTGAGTTGTGGACGATATAAGTCATACGCCTACCAAAGATGTCATACTTTGGTTTAGCGGTATTGTTGGATGAAGCGCCCGACCGACATTACGCCAGACGCTTACGCGAGACTCGGTTTTACCGCCGTGCTTTGCACACAGTGACTAGCGGGTGTCTGCTTTCTCCAACTTTAGTTGAACCGAAAGGCTACGCCCGGTCCTTGTGAAGGTTAAAATGGAGTCTATTTGACAAACTATCGCTGTGGTTTTGATGCGAGGTGAGATTGGTTTGCTTAAGCCCGTAGCAGCCACGTAAAATTTGCAACAACAAAGTAGAGGACGCCTAACTTGTTTTTGCAGGCATGTTGTGATGTGATATGGCCAAGATGTGATGCTATATTTTATTGTATGAAATGATCATGTTTTGTAAACGGTTATCAAGAATCGCAGGAGCCATATGGTCGCCGCTTATTGTATGAAATGCAACGCTCGTAATTGCTTTTACTTTATCACTAAGCGGTAGCGATAGTCGAGAAGCAATAGATGGCGAAACGACAACGATGCTACGATGGAGATCAAGGTGTCGCTACCGGTGATTTATGGTGATCACGACGTAAGCTCAAGATGGAGATCACAAGCACAAGATGATGATGGCCATATCATATCACTTATATTGATTGCATGTGATGTTTATCCTTTATGCATCTTATCTTGCTTTGATTGACGGTAGCATTTTAAGATGATCTCTCACTAATTATCAAGAAGTGTTCTCCCGAGTATGCACCGCTATGAAAGTTCTTCGTGGCCGAGACACCACGTGATGATCGGGTGTGATAGGCTCTACGCTCAAATACAACGGTCCAAAACAGTTGCACACGCGAATACTCAAGTTATACTTGACGAGCCTAGCATATACAGATATGGCCTCGAACACGGAGACCGAAGGTCGAGCGTGAATCATATAGTAGATATGATCAACATAGAGATGTTCACCATTGAAACTACTCCATCTCACGTGATGATCGGACATGGTTTAGTTGATTTGGATCACGTGATCACTTAGATGACTAGAGAGATGTCTGCCTAAGTGGGAGTTCTTAAGTAATATGATTAATCGAACTTAAATTTATCATGAACTTAGTACCGATAGTATTTTGCTTGTCTATGTTTGTTTGTAGATAGATGGCTCGTGTTGTTGTTCCGCTGAATTTTAATGCGCTCTTGAGAAAGCAAAGTTGAAAGATGATGGTAGCAATTACACGGATCGGGTCCAGAATCCGAGGATTATCCTCATTGCTGCACGTAAGAGTTATGTCCTCGGCACCGCTGGGTGCCAGTCGCTCGCCGATGTAACCGACGACGCTAAGAACGTCTCCGCGAGCAAAGTCGATGACTACTCTATAGTTCAAGCGTGCCTATGCTTTACGGCTTAGAACCGGTCTTCAACGACATTTTGAACGCTATGGAGCATATGAGATGTTCCAGAGTTGAAGTTAATATTTCAAGCAAATGCCCAGATTGAGAGATATGAAGTCTCCAATAAGTTCTATAGCTGCAAGATGGAGGAGAACAGTTCACAAGGAGCATATACTCAAAATGTCCGGGTATAATAATCACTTGATTCAACCGGGAGTTAATCTTCCGGATGATAGCGCCATTGATGTAATTCTCCAATCATCGCCACCAAGCTACAAGAGCTTTGTGATGAACTATAACATGCAAGGGATGAACAAGACTATTCCCGAGCTCTTCACGATGCCGAAAGTCCGGAGGTAGAAATCAAGAAGGAGCATCAAGTGTTGATGGTCAACAAGACCACTAGTTTCAAGAAGAAGGGCAAAGGGAAGAAGAAGGAACTTCAAAAGAACAACAAACAAGTTGCTGCTCAAGAGAAGAAACCCAAGTCTGGACCTAAGCCTGAAATCGAGTGCTTCTACCGCAAGCGCATCGACATCGGAAGCGGAACTGCCCCAAGTATTTGGCGGATAAGAAGGATGGCAAAGTGAACAAAGGTATATGTGATATACATGTTATTGATGTGTACCTTACTAATGCTCGCAGAGCACTGGTATTTGATATCGGTTCTGCTAACATTTGCAACTCAAACAGGACTACGGATTGCAAGATTAGCTAAGGACGAGGTGACGACGCGCTGGGAAATGGTTCCAAAGTCGATGTGATCGCTGGTCGGCACGCTACCTCTACATCTACCATCGGGATTAGTTTTAGACCTGAATAATTGTTATTTGGTGCCAGCTGAGCATGAACATTATATCCGGATCTTGTTTGATGCGAGACGGTTATTCATTTAAATCGAGAATAATGGTTGTTCTATTTATATGAGTAATATCTTTTATGGTCATGCACCCTTGAAGAGTGGTCTATTTTATTAAATCTCGATAGTAGTGATACACATATTCATAATGTTGAAGCCAAAAGATGCAGAGTTGATAATGATAGTGCAACATATTTGTGGCATCGCCGCTAGGTCATATCGTAAAACGATGAAGAAACTCCATACCGCAATATTTTGGTCATATACAAGGTACTCATGTCCTCATCACACTTTCCACATGTGAGACATGGCTACTACCTCATGCATGGACCTTGCATACACTCAGTACAACCGAGATGACCATGGAGGATCCAAGGACCAGGCCAAGCATGGAAGAGGAGAAGGAAGAAGAAGGGAGGTACTACCGCTTGTGCCCGCCAGATTACCGCTTATCATCCTGCTGCACTACCGCCTACATCCGCCTCCACTTCCGCAAAGTCCGACAAACTCGAGATCGAACGGCTCAGAGCAGATCGAAGGTACTACGCACCATCAGCAGTGTACTACTATACTTAAGCGGGTATCACCAAGGACTGTACTACCGCCTGCTCATGCACAAAGGTATTGGGCCGAGCCCATGTACCCTTCGCCTCACGCACTTCTTCGTGGCTCTAGACTATATATACCTCCACCTCCTCCTAGTTAGGGTTAGCATTGGATTAGCTCATTTGTGTGTGAGAGCCTTTGCTCATCCACTGCATTCTCCACGGAGATCGACCTCCGCTCAGGAGAAGATCCATCGACAAGACCCCTATACGGAAGATCCTCGTGGATTCAAGACTCCTCCGGAGAAGAACGGCTACCTTTGTATCTTTCCTTTGTTGATTTTGGACCATGTATCACCTGCGGCTTCATGATCTAGACCTTGTGTGATTGATCCCTTGTCGGTTGAGTGTCTCTCGCTCTTCCCTGATTTCTCTCGTGCTTCCACGTGTTCTTCGTGTTTTCCTCCGTAGGATCCCTCCAAACGTGAAAGATCGATTTAATTAGGGTTCCACCCTACATCAGAACCATGTGGGGGTGCATCATCGCTCCATCATGGCCATCGCTGCTCCATAGGAGGTATGGACTCATCAATGGTAGGGTGTCGTCATGTAGGAGACCTAGCACCAAAGGAGAAACACACTAGAAGTAGAGGGTAAGTCGTTAGAAATCATAGTGGCCTCACATGCCGGTCAACTACCTCACTTACTAAGTGTTGTGGCTCACTCTCTCCTCAAGGCTGCTCTCACCATATGGTGGTGGAGTCACTCAAGTGGCGCCAACCTCACATAGGATGTGTGGCATGCTCTCATGTGGGGCTAGTGGTGTTCACACTCATCCTCTCAAAGGAAATGCTCTCAATGTCACATAAGGTGGAGTCACCATCTCTCATGGGGTGGTGGCTCCTCACATGGCACTTCGCATCTCGACATATGTGGGTGTGGAGAGGTGTAGGTGCAATTGTCTCCACGCTCAACTCGAGATTGCCGTGGTCGAAGGGATGCCGACCTTCTCGCTGCCGCCTTGTTGTTGGAGGCCCATATGATGTGGCACCTCATAGCTCGCCTCCATGACCGAAAGGAGTTTCCCATGCTCTCCCATCTTCCTTGAGGGGCTTCAAGATGGAAGTGTGATGGAGCATCCTACGGTCATCACCATGTCAAGAGTCCTTGGCAAGTGACACGTATGCACTCTACTTCATACATAAAGGTGAATCTTCTCCTTACATGCTCACTTGACTCCTTCGAGGATGGTACTACTTGACACTTCTCCGGTGCATGCATAGGTATTGCTCGAGCTTCACGGATGTTGAGGAGGAGTGCAAGCGCCAAGGAACAACTACACCATCCGCGAGGGAAGCCCGAAGCGACGATGAAAGAAGACGGAGACAACCCCCAGACCGGACATCCGCCAGACTTGACATCCGCCCCGAGCTTCACCCACAGCGAATTACCACCGCAATACCTACAGTTCTCGACATCCGCCCGCAAGCCCGACATCCGGCGCCTCGACAGCCCGACATCCGCCACAAGCCAGAAATCCGCGCCCTATCAGAGAGCACCGAGGTCGACCTCACCACCGGACATCCGCCCATGCCCCGGACATCCGCCTCCCGAACGCCGACATCCGGCCCCAGCCACATTCGGCGCCGTCATACAGAGTCGGGCCAAGGCCCATGTATCCCTCCTCACTTACCCTTCGCGACTAGCCTATATACTCCATCCCTTCCTCTAGTTAGGGTAGCAAAGTGATAGCTCACTAGGTGAGCTTTGCTCCTACCTATCTCTACTCTTGAGAGAGAGAGACCACTACTCCATTGGAGGCCAAGACCTCCATCTAGGAGAAGATCCCAGGATATCATCAAGACCCCTTGTGGGAAGATCCATCTAGGATATCCTCAAGACCTCCTCTTGGAGATGAACCTTACCTTGTATCTTTCCTTTGTTGTTCATGTACCTTGTGGATCTTGTGTGTTTGATTGTCTAGTGGATGTGTGATTTGGACTTGTTCTTGAGTGTTTCTTGTGATTTCTCCCTGCTCTTCCCTGTTCATCGTGTTCTTCGAGGATCCACTCCAAACGTGAAAGATCGACACTATAGGGTTCCACCCTACATCATTATGGTATCATGAGCCACGTTGATCACGTTTTTGGAGCCCCTACACCTCTTTTTCTAGCTTGATTTTGTTGATTTCGTCCGAAATCCGAAAATCCCCACCAAAAATAGCCCCAAATTTTTTTGTGATTTGTTGGTTTGATGATGTTTTGTTGATTTTGATCCATGGATTTGCTTGGTTTCAAGTGGATCTAGCTTTCCCCCAAGTTTCCCATCTTTCCTCCACAAAATCTCTTCAATTTTGACCCCAAATCTCAATTTTCCGCCCTAAAATCGATTTCCTCGAGTTCATCCTCGATTTGAGCCCGACATCCGCCCGAGCCTCGACATCCGCCAGCCCAGAAATCCGCCAATAGCCCGGACATCCGCCTCCGAGCGCACTCTACCGTTCTCGACATCAGTCCCGGAATCCCCGAGCCGGATGTCCGCCCCGATTTCAGCTTCTGCTTCACCGCCGCCATAACTAATTCATCCGAGTCCATTTTGACGTTCTTTAGCTGTTTTGAAGCTATTGACATCCCCATCCCATAAAAATACCACCAACACCATTTGACTCCATCAAATTTTGAAAATTTGGCAAGTTTGCCTAGGCCCTCCACCATATCATCTGTGATAACCACCACCGACTTCCGAACCTAACCCATTTTGTTCACCATAGCATTTGAGGTTGTTTGACTAGTGACTTGAGTCTCCTAAGGTTTTGGCTACTTAGGGATGGTTGCTTCTTCATCAACCACCACCATACCTTCCGCATAGGCTCACCCACCATACACTTCCGCCATCCCAATCTTAACCAATTTTGTTTGTGTTGTGAGTTGTGTCTCCTAAGGTGTTTGCTCACTTAGGGACCGTGTGCTTCCAACTCTTACATCGTATAGCCCATCATCCCACTTCGCATTGCCAAGAGCAAACCACCGCTTCCGCTACCACCATTTTGACATTTGTCATTTGAGATTTTGAGTTTGCGGTTTTCCGCTTCCTAAGGTGTTTTGCTACTTAGGACTAGTCTCCATCATCTTGGTATCTACACCAAGAACACCGCCACTCATCATCGCAGCGACGGTAACCTCGACGCACACCATTGTATATTTCCTTGCAATTGCATTGTTAACCCCTAGCCCATTTTACATTTGCCTATCGAGACTAGCCATTTGAGTATTGCCTAACGTTACTTGTGCACATTAGTGATCCACCATCCATTGCATACATACCATATCATCTTGGTATCATATCATCCATTGTGTCACAATATCGCTCCCAAGATATACACAATTGCTATCTTGGTTTGTGCATTGTACAAATTGACCATAGAAAAAAGAGAAAAAGCTTAAGCAAAAAGAGAGCAAAGAGCTCGTGAGCAAGTGCCATAGCATCATACCCCATTGAACATAAGAGCCATACCAAAATCTACATCATACGATATCATGCTTGAGAGAAACACCGAACCATACATACATAGCATACTTGGGATAGAAGAATATCCATTTTGCATATTATAGGTTGTGCACAAGTGTCGATCCGCCTATTGAGCAATCGCGTTAGCGCCTCTCTTGAGTTGTGCAACACGAGCTTTTCCGTGGATTCCACATTTTGTGCTCATTCCTTGGTTGCACGACCCCATTTATCTATCCGTGTGTGCTTCCTGTGCCATTCTTTGCTATTGGTCTACTTGTTTCACTTGCGAATTTGTGAATCTTTTTCAACATTATTGACTCTTGCTAACATTTTGCATCAAATTTTGTGCCACTATCCTCACCGAGCTCTACCATAAGCCTTTACTTGTAGGTGTGAGTGAACAAGTCCCACCAATTCCACTATTCTTTCATCTCACGTTGAGTGAAACGAGATACATCCTCAACTTCGGAAAAGGTAACTTGGTATTGTTTATCTCATTTCCTACTCACCTCTACTCGAGTCTTGTGATGGATAGGCATGGCATTTCACCTTCTCTCACAACAACAACAACGAAGTTCGATGCCATGAACAACAACTCCGACGCCAAGATGCAAGCTCAAATGGAGGAGATCAAAGCCCTCATCAAGTCCTACAAGCGATCTTCCTCATCTTCGAGAAGACGCATGAGCACATGCTTCCGAGCTACCATCTCCGCAAGATCACATCGGCATCGACACCATCACCAACAACAACGTGAATGTCAAGAGCTCAACACCAACAACCGCCAACGACTTCACCATCTCCCTTGGCATCTTCGCCAGCGACTCAAGGCATCTTCGCCACGGACATACCAGCATCTTCGCCAACAAGAACCCCAAGACTACGCCAAGAGAAGCCCCAAGCTCAAGTCCGCGACTTCCACGAGCTACACGACCTCGATCGACCACGCGATTCCTTTCTATGGGACTCAAGAACCCGAGGAGTACCTCGAGTGGGAGCGCTTGATGGACACCTCAAGCTACATCAAGTTCGTCTCAAGATCAAGTGAAGTGCGCCACAAGAAACTTCCACGACCACGCATTGGCATGGTGGCTTCACACACCTTTGGAGTACTACATGAGTTGGCCCAAGACGAAGAGAGCTTTACGGCGAGAGTTTGTGCCTCCAACATACACGGAACAACTTCGACGCCAATTGGAGAACACCACCCAGGATCCAAGTCCATCGACAAGTACTTCAAGGAGATGATGATTGCTTATGACGAGTCAAGCGTGATTTAATTCCATTTCGATGAAGTTCCACTTCATGATGGGATTGCACAACGACATCTCCAAGACCATCTTCCTCGAGAACTACAAGTCCATCGACGACTACTACATTGGTGCTCTCAAGGCGAACAAGAACTCATGAAGGCCAAGGCTTCTCCACCCCAAACAAACTTCAGGCGACTGCTCACGACAAGCATGAGGCTAGTACCACCATGATGTCCAAGGCCGACAAGCTCCAAGACGATGCTTCCAAGTGCGACTTCACCGCCATCCCTCTTTGTGGCATTGATGATGCCGAGTCTACTACTCTTTTTCAAGACGCATGCATTTACGAGTTCGACTACGGAGACCTTCAAGGACCAAGCTTTGGAGGCAGCGACAAGGTGGCGAGCAAGGATGATGCTTCCATCTTAGGAGGCGAGGAGATGATGCCATCTTCTCCCTTCATCCACGACGAGAGTGATGATGTGCCATCTTCGCCTTCATCCACGATTTAGAGAGTGATGATGTGCCATCTTCGGCCTTCATCCACGGCGACCACGAGATGGATGGTTGAGCATGGGACTTTCCCTTCAACCACGGCGACGAGATGATGACTTGAGTGACTTTGCCACCACATTGAGAGTGAGAGTGACTTCACCACTAGCCACATATATGATGAGTTGCACACACCCCATGTGAGGAGAGCCACAACCCCCACCACTTGAGTGAGATGAGTGACTCCACCATACGTGAGTTTGAGTGCACCTATTTTGAGGGAGTGAGTGAGCCACCACATAGAGAGAGTGAGATAGTTGATAGGTCTCGTGAGGCCATTTGCATTTCTAACAACTTGACCTCTACCTCTATTGTGTCTTCTCGCTTGGTGCTAGGTCCCATTTATGATGACGCCACGATCCTCGATTTACTTCGCCCTCCCTTGGACAAGACGATGGCCATGGTGGATTATGATGCACCACCACATGGTTCCATCAAGATGATGATGATGACCACCATTTGGTCTTTCCCACCTCACCTACACCACTTGAGTGGAATGACAAAGGTAACATAGGTGAAGGTGATGCTCTAGTCCCACTAGTGGACATTCTTGACATTGATTGCTTGCATGATGTTGATCCACCTATTGCCATGCTTCATGCTAGTATGATTTCCCATGCGATGATTTGCCCATTTATGATGAGTATGATGATTCTCTGGAGTCTATTAGTTGTGATGCCATGTTACATAGGATTTCTGACAATTCTTTAGGTCACATCATGTTTGATAATCCGCTGACTTGTCATATGCTATGCATGAGATCCATCATATTTCATATTTACAATCTCTTCATAGTGACTATGCATATGCCATTAAAATGAACCCAATTTGCACATATGGCATAGATGACAAGCCCATGGTTATTGGCATTTGTTTTTCTTGTGATGATATTGATATGCTCCCTTTGCATCATTTATCTCATATACCATGCCATGACCACCTAGCTTCGGATATGCATTGTTTTGATGTTGTCCATTTTCTCCATATGATATTTCGATATTGCTCATGAGGAGACCCCATAGTTTCTCATACATTTTAGGTGATTTTGATCCATCCCATCCATTGCATGATCCCAACACTTGTGTGCACCATATGCTCCATGAATAAACATGCTTTTGATGTGCCATATACTTGTTTGCTCAATTTGTGTCCCCATCGTGTCATACATAACAACTATTCTTTCATGATGGATGACATGTTCATATACCATGCCTCAAATTTCTTTGAGCATTGCTTACCTTGTGCTAACTCACACGTGCAAATACACATCATGATGGATGATGTACATTTACCACACACACAATGATGGAGGCAAAGGTGTCCCGCCTTCGATGAGATGGTGGATTTCGCTTTGTGGTTCGACTTTGACGATCCGACTACGAAGCGCAGCGAGACGCCGCGCCTTTAGCAATCGCTAAACCAACTCCAAGAGGTTATTGACCACGCCGGAGCACGATCAACCTGACCACGAGGGTCTATTTCGCGAGCAAACGAAGAACAAGCAAGAAACCGAGATTGCAACTGGATATTGCGAATATAAGATGAAAGCTTTATTGATCAAGGTGGGGTCTGCGGACGCTTTGTCCGGTCGTGGAACACAAACGGCACGGGAAGTTGCAGCTATGGCGAACTTTTAATCTAAACAAACCCGAAGTCAAACGACGCCCTAAGGGCTGTATATGGGGAACAGGAGGAATTTCGTGGCCCTGAGGGTGGGGTCCAAACCAACCCCGACTCTTGTTTCCCCACACATACGGACTCTAAAAATAGCCTATACTTAAGTATTTCAAAATTACATGGGCCTGGCCCAATAATAAGGTGACGAGCACCTAGAATAGCCTATGGACGAATATTATGAAGTGGCATCTTGTATATTTTGTCCAAGGCTTCATGCACTTATGGTGGCTTCAAAGTCCTGAAATCATCACTTGTAACTCCGTTTGATCCCTTGCGCATGCCATCAACTCCATGCGTTCTTGCTCCAATGTTCATCCTTCTCCAACTAGGCCCTTCATTTGTAAGCTTAAACAAATGTATCCAATTTAGGCAGCATATTCTCATGAACATTAGAATCATTACCAAGAAACGAAAGTACCGGTAATTTAATTGGCGGCATGAGCTCTAGTAATTGGTCCCGTGAAGGGGTCAGGTGTAACAATGGTATTGATGTCCTCATCATCCTCCCTTCTTGAAATGAAGTCGCCTCGACGGAAGCTCATCGTCTCACCCAAATAAGGCTTCAAATCTGCAATGTTAAAAGTGGACTAACCCCAAAATCTGCAGTAGCTCAAGTTTATATGCATTATCATTTATTTTCTAACACCTTAAAAGGACCATCAAGACGTGGCATTAGCTTTGATTTGCGCAAATTAGGAAATCTATCTTTACGCAAATGTAACCAAACAAGATCTCCGTGCAAACACAACATGTTTTCTACCCTTATCTCCAGAAGTTCATATTTAGCATTCATCGCTCAATGTTTTCCTTAGTTAACTCATGCATTTTTAAAATCAATTCGTAACGTTCTTTAGCATCAAAATTAACCTTCTCCGAAGATGGAAGAGGCAATAAATCAATAGGTGCACGAGGTAGGAAACCATACACAATTTCAAAAGGGCACATCTTAGTAGTAGAATGCAATGAACGATTATAAGCAAATTCAATATGAGGCAAGCATTCTTCCCACATTTTCTTATTATTCTTCAAAACAGCCCTAAGCATAGTAGACAATGTTCTATTGACTACTTCAGTTTGTCCATCGCTTGGGGGTGACAAGTAGTACTAAAAAGCGCTTTAGTCCCCAACTTAGCCCATAAACATCTCCAAAAGTGGCTAAGAAATTTAGTATCACGATCTGAAACAATAGTATTTGGCACACCATGCAAGCGAATAATTTCACGAAGAACAAATCAGCAACATTAACAAAGATCATCGCTTTTATGACATGGTATAAAGTGTGCCATTTTCGAAAATCTATCCACGACAACAAATATGCTATCCTCCTTCTTTGTTCGAGGTAAACCTAAAACAAAGTCCATAGATATATCCTCCCAAGGAACACTAGGTACGCAAAGGCATATATAAACCATGAGGATTGAGTCGTGACTTAGCTTTTTGACATGTAGCAGCGAGCAACAAAACGCCAACATCCCGCCTCATCTTTGGCCAAAAGAAATGTGTAGCAAGTATATCCTCCCTTTTCACCAAAGTGTCCCATTAGTCCTCCTCCATGCGCCCCGCAACAACAAAAGACGAACGGAGCTAGCTGGAATGCATAGCTTGTTAGAACGAAACACAAATCCATCATTAACGATTTAACTTGTTCCATGTTCTACCTTCTTTACAACCGCAATACATCGCTAAATTCAGCATCATGCACATATTGATCTTTGATGGTCTCCAAACCAAATATTTTAAAGTCAAGTTGTGAAAGCATAGTATAACGACGAGACAATGCATCAAGAATAACATTTTCTTTACCCTTCTTGTGTTTAATGACATAAGGGAAAGTCTCAATGAGTTCAACCCATTTAGCATGTCTACGATTCAGTTTAGCTTGACTTTTAATATGTTTCAAAGATTCATGATCGAATGTATAACAAATTCTTTGGGCCATAAATAATGTTGCCATGTCTCTAAAGTCCTAACAAGAGCATATAATTCTTTATCATAAGTAGAATAGTTCAGACTAGGCCCACTCAGTTTTTCGTAAAAGTATGCAATGGTTTGCCATCTTGTAATAACACACCTCCTAATCCAATTCCACTAGCATCACATTCAAGCTCAAAAGTCTTATTAAAATCAGGAAGTTGGAGTAAAGGAGCATGTGTCAACTTATCTTTCAATATCGTGAAGGCTTCTTCCAGGCGGTACCCCAAACAAAAGGCACATCCTTCTTTGTAAGCTCATTGAGAGGTGCAGCAATTGTGCTAAAATCTCTCACAAAACGCCTATAAAAACCAGCGAGTCCAAGAAAACTCCTCACTTGTGTGACCGCTGGCTGCGCCAACTCTCAATAGCTTCAATCTTGGCTTTATCAACTTCAATTCCTCGTGGAGTAACAACATAGCCAAGAAAAGATACTCGGTCGGTGCAAAAGGTGCACTTCCTAAGATTACCAAACAAACGGCATCACGTGAGAGCATTAAAACAGCACGAATGTTCCAAATGTTCTTCCAAAGATTTGCTATAAATCAAGATATCATCAAAATAGACTACCACAAATCGTCCAATGAAAGCACATAAAACTTCGCTCATTAGTCTCATGAAAGTACTAGGTGCATTAGTTAACCCAAAAGGCATGACTAACCATTCATATAAACCAAACTTAGTTTTAAATGCTGTTTTCCATTCATCTCCCAATTTCATACGAATTTGATGGTATCCACTACGCAAATCAACTTTGGAGAATATTGTAGAGCCACTCAATTCATCAAGCATATCATCTAGCCTAGGAATAGGGTGACGATAATAGTAATATTATTAATGCCTCTACAATCAACACACACATACGTGATGTACCATCCTTTTCGCACTAGAATAATAGGAATAGCACAAGGACTAAGGGATTCGCAGATATAACCTTTGTCGAGTAGCTCCGTACTTGACGATAATCTCCTTCGCCTCTCGGATTGGCGGTATGCATGACGGTTGGGTAATGATGCAATTAAGTCAATTTGATGCTCAATCCTCGAATAGGTGGTAATCCGGGCACGCCTTGTGGAAAGACGAACCCTCAAGCAAAATGTTAGTGGGGCAAAGAGGAAGGCACGCCCCGAATGAAAATAATGCCTCTTTGCACACAAAAGCATAGCAAACAGATTTGCTAAAATCTAGCTCATCAATATCGATTTGGTGGCAAGTAAACATGCAGTTTTTAATTTAATTTCGTATAAACAAAGGATGGTTTATTATTAGGCTTCATGTGTTGTCAAATTCTTTTGCCACAATCTGATTTTCACTCTTATTTTTCTCCTGTTTTGCTTTATAAGCTCTATTAATATCATCTTTCAAAATGGAATGAGTCATAGGAAGCAAAGTAATATTTTTATCCTTATGAACAAGAGTATATCGATTGTTTCTACCATGGTGTGAATTTTTATCAAATTGCCATGGTCTACCAAGTAATAAGGAACATGCTTGCATAGGTACCACATCACAATCAACATAATCAGCATATGTAGAGATACTAAAATGCACACGAACAAGACGTGTTACCTTAACCTTGCCGCTGTGGTTGAACCATTGGATGTAAGGATGTGGATGTGGTCTTGTGGTGAGAGATAGCTTCCACCATCTCCATGCTAGCCAAGTTGTTGCAGCTCCCTCCATCTATGATGACGCTTAATAGAATGTTCCTTCACAACTCCCTTTGTATGGAACAAATTATGCCTCCGATTTTGCACCAATAGTGCTATTTCATTGTCCACATTTGAGTGAACTTGATTCATCTTCAACTTTGGTCAAAGGTACATTGGTATTAGTTCTTCTCTTTCTCCCACTCATATTTGCTCGAGTCTTGTGATGGATAGGCAAGGCATTTCTCCGGTTCACGCATACAACAACGACGGCGTGAACAACTACATCACCAAAGCGCCTATCTTCGATCTACAACGACAAATCCAAGGCGACAATCAAGATTGCGAGAGCGCGATCGAGAACATCTCCATCAACATTCGCCATTCAAGCAAGGAAAAGGGACTACATCGACAAGAAGCTTGCGCACATAAAGAGGAGCAAGATGCAAGGATGGAGGAGATTAGAGCCTTGATCAAGTCTTTCCCTTCATCATCCTCAAGACGACGACGGTCAAGCCACAAGTCTTGAGCACGAAAGATGCAAGTGCAAATCGCCTCGTCCACATCTACATGGCGATCACCATCACGTTCATGATCATCACCGCCATGAAGGGCAAGTCACCTCCAAGCAACATGTGCACGACGACGACGGACGACATCTCCTACGAGCTCAAGCACGACAATGACATCATCATCATGAAGATGCTCCAAAAGCGCAAATGCACAAGTCCCAACAAGACCTACTTCACGCCAAGTCCAAGCTTCAAGAGCACAAAAGAAGACCGCGAGACGACCACCACCAACACATTTACACCAACCACTTTGGCATCTTCGCCAAGTGCTATCAAGGCATCTTCGCTTTTGGACGGACAGATCTTCGCCATTTCCCACGAAACGCCTACATCGACTTCATCAAGTCCAAGGCACGACTCCGAAGAGGGTGACACTTCCATCTTCGAAGCCCTCAAGGAAGATGGCCGAGCATGGGACACTCTTCGGTCATGGAGACGAGCTATGAGGTGCCACATCATATGGACCTCCAACACCAAGACATGCACAAGAAGGTCGAGCAAGGGCCATCCCTTCACCATGGCGATAGAAGTTGAGCATGGAGACATTTGCACCAACATCTCTCCGACACCCACATATGTTGAGATGCCCTGCAGTTGTGAGGAGAGCCACCACCACATGAGTGACATGAGTGACTCCACCATACGTGACATAGAGAGCATTTCCTATGAGAGGATGAGTGTGACCACCACTAGCCCCACACATGAGAGCATGCCACACATCCTATGTGAGGTTGAGCGCCATTTGAGTGACTCCACCAACAATATGAGTGAATGCATCCTTGAGGGAGTGAGTGAGCCACAACACTTAGTGAGTGAGGTAGTTGACACGGCATGTGCGGCCACCATGATTTCTAACGACTTAACCTCTACCTCGTGTGTTTTCTCCTTTGGTGCTAGGTCTCCTACATGACGACACGCCTACCATTGATGAGTCCATACCTCCTATGGAGACGATTTATGGCCATGATGGACGATGATGCACCCCCACATGGTTCCATCAAGATAAAGATGACAACGAGACGATCTTCAACACCTCACCTACAACACATGAGCGACACACCAAAGGTAACATAGGTGATGGTGCTTCTCTTGTCCCACTAGTGGACGCTTGACAATGATTGCTCCCATGATGATGACCCACCTATTACCATGCTTCATGCTAGTGAGACTTCTTCATGCCTTGACTTACCTATTTATGATGAATATGATGATGAGCATGTTGAGTTGCCTAGTTGTGATGCTATGCTTCATAGGATATCATGTGAAAATTCTATTGGTCACTTCATGTTTGACAATCCATTGAACTTGTCATATGCTATGAGTGAGATCTCCCATATTGCATCCCTACAATCTCAACATAGTAACTATGCATGCCCCATTAAAATCAATCCCATTTGCACTTATGGCATAGATGACAGATGATGGTCATTGGCTTTTGTTTTCATGTGATGATATTGCCATGCTTCCTTTACATGATTTGTGCAATTCATCTACTATGTCATGCCATGATCACATTGTCCCACATATGCATTGTTTTGATGTTGTCAATATTCTCCACGTGATATTGATACTCATGCTCATGAGGAGACCCCATAGTTCCCTCATATATTAGGAGATCTTGATACATTTCATACTTTGCATGATTCCCATGATAGTATGCACCATACGCATTCCATGAATAACAATGATTTAGATATTGCTCATGATGCATTACATCCTTTGAGTCTCCGTTATGCGATACATAATAACAAACCTCTCATGATGGATGACATGTTTCTATATCACGCATCTCATTTATTTGAGCATTGGCTATTTTGTGCTAACGAACACACGCACGTGCGCATCATGATGGATGATGTGTACATCTACCACGCACACAATTTTCCCTTTGTCTTTGTTTTGTGTAGGCACTCACGATACTGCCAACCTCTCAATCCCAAGAGTTGATTTAAACGAGCTCTTGAGAGCAATGATGCTTTGGGATCCCGTAGACTATCCTCACCACCGCCCCTTCAAGCAAGACTACGCCAGAACTCCTCTACTTGGCTCTCACACGCTATGGGCTATTTACCACTGTCACCTTATGCCCATACTATTGTGTTCACTTTGCATGTTATGCTTGCTCCTATGCCTTGCCATGCAATTGTGACCCTTGCTTGCATCTACCCATGATTCACCAATATGATATCCCTATGTGTATTTGCATGCTTGGTGGAGATCCTTGTTGCTTTTGCCATGTTTATCATGTGCCCCATGCTATTGATGCTTGTTGTGTTGGGAGAGTCATGATGCCCCATTGCTACTTACATATGGTCTCTCGCCAATACATTGATGCTATTTTACTCACATCTTGCTTTCATGCTTGTGATATGTCATGTGCATTATTCATGCCCACTATTTGCACACATGACATGCTTGCCATGATTCCTCCTAGTATGTTGCATCTTCGCACTACTAGCTTGCTTAACTTGATTGCTATGATTGCTTGCTATGTTGCATCACCCATGTTCCACTATTACTTGCTTTCTTGGGTTGATGACATATATGCTCATGCCTCTCACAAGATTTATCATGATCATTATCTCTTGTCTCCATTAGTTGCATCTCTCATATCACCTTGTATTAAGTGCCAACTTGCTATGCTTATTGATCTTGGAGACTTGGACACTTTACTTGTGATGCATGTTTGTTTGATTGAGCCTCTTGTATTTGGATGTTCTTACATCATATGCCTCCATACTTTGAAATGCCCTTGTACTTTCTTATGATGAGCATGATGCATACACTTGTTAGATTCACCACCTAATGATAGGTTTTGCATTTCCGCTAACCTCATTTATTTTTCCAGTGTTTGTCATGTTCTTTCATTTGGAGGTTTCACAAGGCGTCCGTTATGCGACAACTTGATTATGTGAAGGCATACATGATGTGCAACTCTAACATCTTCGAACATTCATAAGGTGAACTCCTTCCTTTGAGCCACCCTCAAGTATGCATATATTGATGGGTCACTCTTTCATTGTTGTTTCTTGTTGTCTACATGATACATCTAGCTAACGGAGGAGCGACATTGAGATTGGCTACATGGACCTTCACATTGAGGAGCCGCACTTATTGGATGCACCTTCAAATTCCACTCATGCCACGACATCGAGCATTGGTACATCAACACTCCTTTGACACCTTGCACTCCCACATCCATATTTGTTGATTGTGCTCATATATGTCATGCTCGATGGACATATCATACTCACCACAAGTTTGCACCCTATGCATGGATTGACTCACATTATGATTGCCTTGTTGCATCTTGTATTACCATGTCATCCATGATATATGAGCTTGTTCACTTTCTTAGCAAATTTGTTGTGATATTCCTTGATGACATATTCATACATCATGATCATATTGCCCATCATCAATTGCATGATAACATATACATATGGAGCATCCATTGCCATATTCATGCTATTGATAAACCGCTCACTATGACATCATTTTGCACCGTGGTTGCATTGATCATATTTACAACACATTTGTGTGCACAATGATTGCATTTCCTCCCATGAATGCTTTGCATCTCATTCTAGATCATCTTGATATGCTTCATGCGCTTTGTCACAACCAATCTTGCCGCACGGACTCATTCTTACATGATGGACACTTTGTGTGCGCTAACCATTGTATTTCCGAGTGTTGCTTGTGTTTGCTCTTTTTATGTCAATCACTCCGCGACACTTGGACTATGAGGATTGCACCATGTCTTCAACTTCGTCCAACTACAAGTCCGCTCACGACAACCGCTTCCATGGTGATGAGGATCATGATCCGAGGTCGGATCTTTCCCAAGGGGGGATATGATGCGAGCATCCCACGCTCATCCCCATGTACACTCCGACTACTCTCCAAGCCCCAAGAGGACATATGACGAGACCTCTAACATACGCCATTGGACACAAGGTGAATTCACCTCTTCAACCGCACTTTGATACCACTTGATAGAGGCGGGTGTCCCGATCTTTCGATGAGATGATAACTATCGATTTTGGTGGAGAAGACTTTGACGATCCGACTACAAACGCACGACGCTAGCCTTAGCAATCGCTAAACCAACTCCGAGAGGTTATTGATCACGCCGAGCACGATCAACCTCGACCACGAAGGTCTATTCCCAAGCAATCAAGAACAAGCAAGAATATGATAAAGCAATCTGAATATTGCGAATATATATGAAGTATTGATAATGGTGGGGATCCGTAAGCGGTCTTGGTCTGGTCGTTGGACACAAACGAAGTACACGGTTGCAATGGCTAACTTTAACTAAACAAATCTCAAAGAAAAAGCTACTAGATGGATCTACTTATATAGGAGCAAGGGTGGCGGCCAAGGAGGTGGGAGAATGTGCCAAGGCAGCCTAAAACTAACCCTAGGTCGTACAAGACCAATGGGCCCAAGTGGAGGTGACGAACACCTTAGGACTTGTAGTTTGACTCGGATTCTGGTGCAGCGTCAGATTGTTTTGTCCACAACTCAACGCTCCGGACGGATTTTAAGGTGATTCCAATTGTGCTGGAAAGAGCATGAAATCTACTTTCCAACAAAAAAGAATCACCCAATCGGAGTCCGTATGAAAAAGTTGTTGGCGTTTTGAGTCAGGTATGTCTGGCAGTCCGAATCTGAATCCAACGTGAGAGACTTGGGCTCTATCTTCTCTTGGGCCAAAAGTGACGGAGAGGACTTTTGAACAGAAAATAAACATCTCTTTCTTCCTTATCTTGATATGTGGATTGTACAAATGTCCCATACACCTGCAATTAGACAAAACACAAAAGTGTGTGAAGTATTTTGTTCGGATAACATAAATAGATTATTGAATAGTTTGCACTAGAAATTCACAAATATGCATGTATGCAATATTTTGGTCATATACAAGGTACTCATGTCCTCATCACACTTTCCACATGTGAGACATGGCTACTACCTCATGCATGGACCTTGCATACACTCAGTACAACCGAGATGACCATGGAGGATCCAAGGACCAGGCCAAGCATGGAAGAGGAGAAGGAAGAAGAAGGGAGGTACTACCGCTTGTGCCCGCCAGATTACCGCTTATCATCCTGCTGCACTACCGCCTACATCCGCCTCCACTTCCGCAAAGTCCGACAAACTCGAGATCGAACGGCTCAGAGCAGATCGAAGGTACTACGCACCATCAGCAGTGTACTACTATACTTAAGCGGGTATCACCAAGGACTGTACTACCGCCTGCTCATGCACAAAGGTATTGGGCCGAGCCCATGTACCCTTCGCCTCACGCACTTCTTCGTGGCTCTAGACTATATATACCTCCACCTCCTCCTAGTTAGGGTTAGCATTGGATTAGCTCATTTGTGTGTGAGAGCCTTTGCTCATCCACTGCATTCTCCACGGAGATCGACCTCCGCTCAGGAGAAGATCCATCGACAAGACCCCTATACGGAAGATCCTCGTGGATTCAAGACTCCTCCGGAGAAGAACGGCTACCTTTGTATCTTTCCTTTGTTGATTTTGGACCATGTATCACCTGCGGCTTCATGATCTAGACCTTGTGTGATTGATCCCTTGTCGGTTGAGTGTCTCTCGCTCTTCCCTGATTTCTCTCGTGCTTCCACGTGTTCTTCGTGTTTTCCTCCGTAGGATCCCTCCAAACGTGAAAGATCGATTTAATTAGGGTTCCACCCTACATCAGAACCATGTGGGGGTGCATCATCGCTCCATCATGGCCATCGCTGCTCCATAGGAGGTATGGACTCATCAATGGTAGGGTGTCGTCATGTAGGAGACCTAGCACCAAAGGAGAAACACACTAGAAGTAGAGGGTAAGTCGTTAGAAATCATAGTGGCCTCACATGCCGGTCAACTACCTCACTTACTAAGTGTTGTGGCTCACTCTCTCCTCAAGGCTGCTCTCACCATATGGTGGTGGAGTCACTCAAGTGGCGCCAACCTCACATAGGATGTGTGGCATAGGTATTGTCGAACTTCACTGGACGACGAGGAGGAGTGCAAGCGCCAAGGAACGACTACACCATCCGCGAGGGAAGCGTGGAAGAGAAGACGGAAGAAAGGAGAAGAAGACGGAGCGGCTGCAGAGCCAGGGCCGACATCCGGACCGCCGTCCGGATCATCCGCTTGGCGGATCATCCGGTCCCTCCGGATCATCCGGATAATTCGTCCAAGACACCAAGGTTCTCATGTGAAGCCGGATCATCCGGGCCCCCTCCCGGATCATCCGGACGATGGCCGGATCATCCGGACCCCATCCGGATCATCCGGGCTTTGCCTATGTGCATGCCTCCGGGCCGAGGCCCATGTACCCATTCGCCCCCTCACTTACCCCTTCGCGCACTAGACTATAAATAGACCTCCTCCTCCCCATTTTTAGGGTTAGCAAAGTGATAGCTCATTCTTAGGTGAGCTTTGCTCCTACCTATCTCTACTCTTGGGAGAGAGAGACCACTACTCCATTGGAGGCCAAGACCTCCATCTAGGAGAAGATCCCGCGGGATATCATCAAGACCCCCTTGTGGGAAGATCCATCTAGGATATCATCAAGACCTCCTCTTGGAGATGAACCTTACCTTGTATCTTTCCCTTTGTTGTTCATGTACCTTGTGATCTTGTGTGTTTGATTGTGTAGTGGATGTGTGATTTGGACTTGTTCTTGAGTGTTTCCCCTTGTGATTTCTCCCCGTTCTTCCCCGTGTTCATCGTGTTCTTCGAGGGATCCCACTCCAAACGTGAAAGATCGACGCTATAGGGTTCCACCCTACATCGTATGGTATCATGAGCCACGTTGATCATGTTTTTGGAGCCCCTACCCCGTGTTTTCTAGCTTGATTTTTTTGATTTCGTCCTAAATCCGAAAATCCCCACCAAAAATAGCCCCAAATTTTTTTGTGATTTGTTGCTTTGATGATGTTTTGTTGATTTTGATCCGTGGATTTGCTTGGTTTCAAGTGGATCTAGCATTTCCCCAAGTTTCCCCACCTTCCATCCACGAAATCTCGCCAATTTTGACCCCAAAATCCCCAAATTCCGCCCAAAATTCGTCTCACGAGCAAAACCCGAAAGCGTTTGACCTGCCCGATCATCCGAAGAGCTCCCGGATCATCCGGATCCACCCGGATCAGCTGGACCATCTCCCGGATGTCCGGCGCCCCACACGACAGAAATCCGGTTGACGAACCCGGATCATCCGGACCTACTCCCGGATGTCCGGGTAACCCTGACACTGACTCGGCTGAATTCTTGTTTCGGCCATAACTAATTCATCCGGAGTCCAATTTTGACGTTCTTTAGCTCGTTTGAAGCTTTTGACATCCCCCATCCAACAAAAATACCACCAACACCATTTGACACCATCAATCTTTCGCAATTTTGGCATCTTTGCCTAGGGCTTCCACCACATCATCCGCATTACCACCACCGACTTCCGCAACCTAACCCATTTTGTTCCCCATTGCATATGTGGTTGCTTGAGTAGTGATTCACGTCTCCTAAGGTGTTTCGGCTACTTAGGGACGGTTGCTTCTTCTTCACCACCCCCACCACTTCCACATAACCTTGCCCACCATACACTTCCGACAACCAAACTTAACCCAATTTTGTTTGAGCTTGTTTGAGTTGTAGCTTGTGTCTCCTAAGGTGTTTCGGCTACTTAGGGACGGCAACTTCAACTCCGACACGTGTATATCCATCATTCCACTTCCGCATTTGCCTAGTGCAAAACCACCACCGCTTTCCGCTACCACCATTTGACATTTGTCATTTGAGATTTTGAGTTTGCGGTTTTTCCGTTTCCTAAGGTGTTTCGGCTACTTAGGGACGAATCTCCATCATCTTGGTATCTACACCAAGAACACCGCCACTCATCATCGCAAAGGACGGTAACCTCGACGACACCTTTGTATATTCCCTTGCAATTGCATTGTTAACCCCTAGCCCATTTTATGCTACTTGCCTATCGAGACTAGCCATTTGAGTATTGCCGGTCAATGCTATTTGTGCACATTAGTGATCTACACCATCCATTGCATATATATCATATCATATTTATATCATCCATTGTGCCTCAAGTTTGTTCCCGCATATACACAATTGCTATCTTGGTTTGTGCATTGTGCAAAAGTGGCCATAGAAAAAAGAAGAGAAAAGCTTTTAAGCAAAAGAGAGCAAAGAGCTCGTGAGCAAGTGCCATAGCATCATACCCCATTGCACATAAGAGCCATACCAAAATCTACATCATATGATATCATGTTTGAGAGAAACACCGAACCATACATACATAGCATACTTGGGATAGAAGTTTATCCATTTCAGATCTATAGGTTGTGCACAAGTGTCGATCCGCCTATGAGCAATCGTGCTAGCGCCTCTCTTGAGTTGTGCAACACGAAGCGTTTTCGTGGACTCCACATTTTGTGCTCATTCCTTGGTTGCACGACCCCATTTATCTATCCGTGTGTGTTTCCGTACCATTTGCTATTGGTCTACTTGTTTCACTTGCGAATTTGTGAATCTTTTTCAACATTATTGACTCTTGCTAACATTTTGCATCAAATTTTTTTGCCACTATCCTCACCGAGCTCTACCATAAGCTTTTACTTGTAGGTGTGAGTGAACAAGTCCGGTACCAATTCCACTATTCTTTCATCTCACATTGAGTGAAACGAGATACAACCTCAACTTTGGGAAAAGGTAACTTGGTATTGTTTATCTCATTTCCTACTCACCTCTACTCGAGTCTTGTGATGGATAGGCAAGGCATTTCACTTTTGGTCAACAACAACAACGACGAGTTCGTTGCCATGAACAACAACTACGACGCCAAGATGGACAAGCGCATGAAGGAGATCAAGACCCTCATCAAGTCCTACAAGCGATCTTCCTCATCTTCGAGAAGACGCTCTAGAGCACATCCTTCCGAGCTACCACCTCCGGCAAGATCACATCGGCATCGACACCATCACCAACAAGGGCGTGAAGGTCAAGAGCTCAACACCAACAACCGCTCAACGACTTCACCATCTCCCTTGGCATCTTCGCCAAGCGACTTCAAGGCATCCTCGCCTACGGACATATGGCATCTTCGCCAACAAGAACCTCAAGACTACACTCAAGAGAAGCTACCCAAGTTCAAGTCCGCGACTTTCACGAGCTACTACGACATCGACACCGACCACAAGATTCCTTTCTATGGGACTCAAGAACCCGAGGAGTACCTCGAGTGGGAGCATTTGATGGACGACTACCTCAAGCTACATCAAGTTCGTCCCGAAGATCAAGTGAAGTGCGCCACAAGAAACTTCCACGACTACGCCTCGACATGGTTGCTTCACACACCTTCGGAGTACTATGACATGAGTTGGCCCAAGACGAAGAGAGCTTTACGGCGAGAGTTTGTGCCTCCAACCTACACGGAACAACTTCGACGCCAATTGGAGAACACCACCCAAGGATCCAAGTCCATCGACAAGTACTTCAAGGAGATGATGATTGCCTTGCGACGAGCCAAGCGTGGATTTAATTTATTTCGATGAAGTTCCACTTCATGATGGGATTGCACAACGATATCTCCAAGACCATCTTCCTCGAGAACTACAAGTCGATCGACGACTACTACATTGGTGCTCTCAAGGCGGAACAAGAACTCATGAAGGCCAAGGCTTCTCCACCCCAAGAAAACTTCGCGGCGACCAAGCTCTACGACAAGCAAGAGGCTAGTACCACCAAGATGTCCAAGCCCGACGAGCTCCAAGACGATGCTCCCAAGTTTGACTTCACCGCCATCCCTCTTTGTGGCATTGATGGTGCCGAGTCTACTTCGACTCTTTTTCAAGACGGTGCGGCGACGAGGACGACTACGGAGACCCTCAAGGACCAAGCTTTGGAGGCGAGCGACAAGGTGGCGAGCAAGGATGATTCTTCCATCTTTGGAGGCGAGAGTGATGACGTGCCATCTTCGGCATTCATCTACGGCGACGGTGACGAGATGATCGAGCATGGGATTTTCCCTTCGGTCATGGAGGAGAGTGATGATGTGCCATCTTCGGCCTTCATCCACGGCATTTATTTACGAGATGGTTGAGCATGGGATCTTCCCTTCGACCACGGCGACGTATGATGACTTGAGTGACTTGTGCCACCATATTGAGAGTGAGAGTGACTTCACCACTAGCCCCATATATGATGAGTTGCCAGAATTCCGTGTGAGGAGAGCCACAACCCCCACCACTTGAGTGAGATGAGTGACTCCACCATACGTGAGTTTGAGTGCACCTATTTTGAGGGAGTGAGTGAACCACCACATAGAGAGAGTGAGATAGTTGATAGGTCTCGTGAGGCCATTTGCATTTCTAACAACTTGACCCTACCTCTATTGTGTCTTCTCGTTTGGTCCTAGGTCCCATTTATGATGACGCCGATCCTCGATTTACTTCGCCCTCCCTTTGGACAAGACGATGGCCATGGTGGATTATGATGCACCGCCCACATGGTTCCATCAAGATGATGATGATGACCACCATTTGGTCTTTCCCACCTCACCTACACCACTTGAGTGGAATGACAAAGGTAACATAGGTGAAGGTGATGCTCTAGTCCCACTAGTGGACATTCTTGACATTGATTGCTTGCATGATGTTGATCCACCTATTGCCATGCTTCATGCTAGTATGATTTCCCATGCGATGATTTGCCCATTTATGATGAGTATGATGATTCTATTGTGGAGTCTATTAGTTGTGATGCCATGTTACATAGGATTTCTTGTGACAATTCTTTAGGTCACATCATGTTTGATAATCCGCTTGACTTGTCATATGCTATGCATGAGATCAACCATATGTCTTATTTGCAATCTCTTCATAGTGACTATGCATATGCCATTAAAATAAACCCAATTTGCACATATGGCATAGATGACAAGCCCATGGTTATTGGCATTTGTTTTTCTTGTGATGATATTGATATGCTCCCTTTGCATCATTTATCTCATATGCCATGCCATGACCACCTAGCTTCGGATATGCATTGTTTTGGATGTTGTCGATTTTCTCCATATGATGTTTCTGATATTGCTCATGAGGAGGCCTCCATAGTTTCTTCATACATGTTAGGGGAATTTGATCCATCCCATTCATTGCATGATCCCCATACTTGTGTGCACCATATGCTACCCACGAATAAACATGCTTTTGATGTGCCATATACTTGTTTGCTCAATTTGTGTCCCCATCGTGTCATACATAACAACTATTCTTTCATGATGGATGACATGTTCATATACCATGCCTCAAATTTCTTTGAGCATTACTTATCTTGTGCTAACTCACATCGCACATACACATCATGATGGATGATGTGTACATTTACCACACACACAATTTCTTTCGCTTTGTGTCTCTTTTGTGTAGGTACTCAGAATACTTGTCAACCTCGCAATCCCACGAGTTGACAAAACAGCTCTTGAGAGCAATGACGATTTGGGATCCCGTGGACTATCCCTACCACTGCTCTTCTTCAGCAGGACTACGCGCAACTCCTCTACTTGGCTCTCACACAGCTATGGGCCATTTACCACTTCTCACATTATACTCATTTTACCGTGTTCACTTTGCATGCTATGCTTGCTTCTATGCCTTTGCCATGCAATTGTGACCCTTGTTTGCATCTACCCATGATTCTCCATTATGATATTCCTATTTGTATTTGCATGCTTGGTGGAGATCCTTGTTGCTTTTGCCATGTTTATCATGTGCCCCATTCTATTGATGCTTGTTGTGTTGGGAGAGTCATGATGACCCATTGTGATAGAGGCAGAGGTGTCCCGTCTTTCGATGAGATGGTGGATTTCGCTTTGGTGGAAGTCGACTTTGATGATCCGACTACGTACGTGCGAGGACGTCGCGCCTTAGCAATCGCTAAACCAACTCCGAGAGGTTATTGACCACGCCGGAGCACGATCAACCTGACCACGAGGGTCTATTTCCTGCGAGCAAACGAAGAACAAGCAAGAAACTGAGATTGCAATTTGGATATTGCGAATATAAGATGAAAGCTTTATTGATCAAGGTGGGGTTCTGTGACGCTTTGTCCGGTCGTTGAACACAAACGGTATGCGGTTGCAGCTATGGCGAACTTTTGATCTAAACAAAACCCTAGTCTAAACGGTGCCCTAAGGGCTGTATATATGGAGGAAGAGGGGTGAATTTCGTGGCCCTTGGTGGAGGGGTCCAAACTAACCCTATCTCTTGTTTCCCCACACATACGGACTCTAAAAATAGCCTATACTAATGTATTTCGAAATTACATGGGCCTGGCCCAATAATAAGGTGACGAAGACACCTAGAATAGCCTATGGACGAATATTATGAAGTGGCATCTTGTATATTTCGTCCAAGGCTTCATGCACTCCTTATGGTGGCTTCAAAGTCCTGAAATCATCACTTGTAACTCCGTTCTTGATCCTTGCGCATGCCATCAACTCCATGTGTGTTCTTGCTCCAATGTTCATCCTTCTCCAAGCTAGGCCCTTCATTTGTAAGCAAAACAAATGTATCCAATTTAGGCAGATCATATTCTCATGAACATTAGAATCATTACCAAGAAACGAAAGTACCGGTAATTTAGTTGGCGTCGCGAGCTCTAGTAATTGGTCCAAGATGTATAGCAGCAGGGGCTGTGGGTGTAACAATGGTATTGATGTCCTCATCATCCTCCCTTCTTGAAATGAAGTCGCCCTCGACGGTAGCTCATCTTCCTCACCCAAATACGGCTTCAAATCTGCAATGTTAAAAGTGGACTAACCCCAAAATCTGCAGCAGCTCAAGTTTATATGCATTATCATTTACTTTCTCCAACACCTTAAAGGGACCAGCAAGACGTGGCATTAGCTTTGATTTGCGCAAATCAGAAATCTATCCTTACGCAAATGTAACCAAACAAGATCTCCGTGCAAACACAACATGTTTTCTACCCTTATCTCCAGAAGTTTATATTTAGCATTCATACGCTCAATGTTTTCCTTAGTTAACTCATGCATTTTTAAAATCAATTCAGCACGTTCTTTAGCATCAAAATTAACCTTCTCCGAAGATGGAAGAGGCAACAAATCAATTGGTGCACGAGGTAGGAAACCATACACAACTTCAAAAGGGCACATCTTAGTAGTAGAATGCAATGAACGATTATAAGCAAATTCAATATGAGGCAAGCATTCCTCCCACATTTTCTTATTATTCTTTAGAACAGCCCTAAGCATAGTAGACAATGTTCTATTGACTACTTCTTTGTCCATCGGTTTGGGGTGACAAGTAGTACTAAAAGCAGTTTAGTCCCCAACTTAGCTCATAAACATCTCCAAAAGTGGCTAAGAAATTTAGTATCACGATCTGAAACAATAGTATTTGGCACACCATGCAAGCGAATAATTTCACGAAAGAACAAATCAGCAACATTGACAAAGATCATCGCTTTTATGACATGGTATAAAGTGTGCCATTTTCGAGAATCTATCCACGACAACAAATATGCTATCCTCCCTTCTTTGTTCTAGGTAAACCTAAAACAAAGTCCATAGATATATCCTCCCAAGGAACACTAGGTACAGCAAAGGCATATATAAACCATGAGGATTTAGTCGTGACTTAGCTTTTTGACATGTAGTGCAATGAGCAATAAAACGCTCAACATCCCATCTCGCTTTTGGCCAAAAGAAATGTGTAGCAAGTACGCCCTCCGCCTTCTTCACGCCAAAGTGTCCCATTAGTCCTCCTCCATGCGCCCCGCAACAACAAAAGACGAACGGAGCTAGCTGGAATGCATAGCTTGTTAGCACGAACACAAATCCATCATTAACGACAAACTTGTTCCATGTTCTTCCTTCTTTACAATTCTGCAATACATCTTTAAAATCAGCATCATGCACATATTGATCTTTGATGGTCTCCAAACCAAATATTTTGAAGTCAAGTTGTGAAAGCATAGTATAGCGACGAGACAATGCATCAAGAATAACATTTTCTTTACCCTTCTTGTGTTTAATGACATAAGGGAAAGTCTCAATGAATTCAACCCATTTAGCATGTCTACGATTCAGTTTAGCTTGACTTTTAATATGTTTCAAAGATTCATGATCGAATGTATAACAAATTCTTTGGGCCATAAATAATGTTGCCATGTTTCTAAAGTCCTAACAAGAGCATATAATTCTTTATCATAAGTAGAGTAATTCAGACTAGGCCCACTCAATTTTTCGTAAAAGTATGCAACAGGTTTGCCATCTTGTAATAATACACCTCCTAATCCAATTCCACTAGCATCACATTCAAGCTCAAAAGTCTTATTAAAATCAGGAAGTTGGAGTAAAGGAGCATGTGTCAACTTAGCTTTCAATACCGTGAAGGCTTCTTCCCGTATGGTACCCCAAACAAAAGGCACATCCTTCTTTGTAAGCTCGTTGAGAGGTGCAGCAATGGTGCTGAAATCTCTCACAAAACGCCTATAGAAACCAGCGAGGCCAAGGAAACTCCTCACTTGTGTGACACTTTTGGGCTGCGCCAACTATCAATAGCTTCAATCTTGGCTTTATCAACTTCAATTCCTGTGGAGTAACAACATAGCCAAGAAAAGATACTCGGTCGGTGCAAAAGGTGCACTTCCCAAGGTTACCAAACAAACGTGCATCACGAGAGCATTAAAAATAGCACGAAATGTTCCAAATGTTCTTCCAAAGATTTGCTATAAATCAAGATATCATCAAAATAGACTACCACAAATCGTCCAATGAAAGCACGTAAAACTTCGCTCATTAATCTCATGAAAGTACTAGGTGCATTAGTTAACCCAAAAGGCATGACTAACCACTCATATAATCCAAACTTAGTTTTAAATGCTGTTTTCCATTCATCTCCCAATTTCATACGAATTTGATGGTATCCACTACGCAAATCAACTTTGGAGAATATTGTAGAGCCACTCAATTCATCAAGCATATCATCTAGCCTAGGAATAGGGTGACGATAACGAATAGTAATATTATTAATGCCTCTACAATCAACACACATACGTGACGTACCATCCTTTTTCGCACTAGAATAATAGGAACAACACAAGGACTAAGGGATTCGCAGATATAACCTTTGTCGAGCAGCTCCTGATTTGACGATAATCTCCTTCGCCTCCTCCGGATTGGTACGGTATGGTGCACGGTTGGGTAACGCTGCACCGAATTAAGTCAATTTGATGCTCAATCCTCGAATAGGTGGTAATCCGGTGGCACGCCTTGTGGAAAGACGCCGTGAACTCCCGCAAAATGTTAGTGACAAGGGGGCAAAGAGGAAGGCACGCCCTCGAATGAAAATAATGCCTCTTTGCACACAAAAGCATAGCAAACAGATTTGCTAAAATCTAACTCATCAATATCAGATTTGGTGGCAAGTAAACATGCACTTTTCAATTTAATTTCGTAGCAACGGTAGATGATTTATTAATAGGCTTCATGTGTTGCTCAAATTCTTTTGCCACAATCTGATTTTCACTCTTATTTTTCTCCTGTTTTGCTTTATTAGCTCTATTAATATCATCTTTCAAAATGGACTCAGAGTCATAGGAAGCAAAGTAATATTTTTATCCTTATGAACAAGAGTATACTTGATTGTTTCTACCATGGTGTACAGAATTTTATCAAATTGCCATGGTCTACCAAGTAACAAGGAACATGCTTGCATAGGTACCACATCACAATCAACATAATCAGCATATGTAGAGATACTAAAATGCGCATTTAACAAGACGTGTTACCTTAACCTTGCCGCTGTTGTTGAACCATTGGATGTAGTAAGGATGTGGATGTGGTCTTGTGGTGAGAGATAGCTTCTCCACCATCTCCATGCTAGCCAAGTTGTTGCAGCTCCCTCCATCTATGATGACGCTAATAGAACGCTCCTTCACAACTCCTTTTGTATGGAACAAATTATGCCTCTGATTTTGCTCACTTGTGTAACCTGCACACTCAAAACACGTTGAGCAACTAAACATTCATACCACCAAGATCTTCAGAGCCATGTATTGTGTCTCATGATCGTAATCATCTCCACCGTGTTCCTCATGTGTGATAAGAGCCAAAGTCTCTCATCATAGTCACTAGCGGACTCATACCCACCATCCTCAAGAGCAATCATCACACGCTGAGATTTGCATTCTCTCGAAAATGTCCTCTTCCCTTACAACGACGACAAATAATATCACTTGTGTGCCCTGCTGACGCCATGGAAGAAGAAGAGCTCTGCAGGCCCCAGCGTGTGCTCTTGGCGATAGTGGTGGTTGTGCCTCGCTTTCTTGTATCACGGTTGGAGGTGGCACTGAAGGAGGTGATGGTGCAAAGGAAGTAGATGATGCGCGTGGTGTCCATGATGACGGTCGACCTGCAGAAAAGTTAGTGCGCGCCAATGCCTCGCCGATCCTGCACTTCACGCTCAGCTTTACAAGCAAGATGGAATAAACGAGTGATATTATTATAATCCTTATAGTCTAGAATGGTCTCAATCTCTATTTAATCCACCCGTAAAACGTGCAAGCATAGCTTCATTCTCCTCAACAATACCACATCTAATCAAGCCAGTTTGTAATTCCCGATAATATTCTTCACAGAATTTTTCCTTGTCTTAAGCGCTGCAATTTTTGAAGTAATTCACGTTGATAATATGGTGGAACCCAACGAGTACGCATAGCAGTTTTCAAAGCAGCCCAAGTAGCTGGAACAGATATAATCTACAATGTTCGCACCACCAAACACATGCAAAGCTAGTGAAAGAACAAACAGCAAGCAGGAACACGCCTCTCCTCGTGATATTGTAAACATGTAAATCGTTGTTCAGTTTCTAACTCCCAAGTAAGATATATATCAGAACATATCTACCCTCAAATGGTGGAATATTCAATTTCAGTTTAGGGAGATGGTCATGATCTCGCACTGAGGGGAGCCCTAGCATTGCCATTATTTGCATGTGGACGACCTGGTGGTTGTGGTGCTGGTGGTTGCACGTAGTTCGATGTTGATCAACCTCCTCCTCGTAATCTCCCACATAATCATCCTCCTCGGTACAAAGCAGCAACAGAGCAGGAGCCAAAGAAGCACCAACA